>PVJH01002236.1:0-175386 GCA_004026705.1 Nesogale talazaci | reverse complement strand
GAGGGGTTGTAGCGAAGAGATGAGCCAGTCTAGGTGCAGTGTAGTAGCAATGAAATGTTCTCAAATGCTTCCTCCCACCGACTATCATTATCCCAATTCTGCCAGACAGATTTGGCTAGACTCGGGGATACACATTGGAGTCAAACACATGCAAATTTAGGATAGATAATCCCTTGAGACTAGTGGGGATTGGTGACACTGGGAGGGTGGAGGGATGGTGGAGTAGAAAGGGGGAACAAAGTTCTCAGATCTACATGTGACCTCCTCTCTGGGGTATGTGTGTGTGGGGAGTGAGTGAAGTGGCACATTAGACAGTGTAAGATATGAAGAGGTAATAACTATTTGTAAGTTATTGGAAGTTCATGGGGGAGTAGAAGGGGGAAGGGGAAATATGGATAGTTGGAATTAAAAAAATAAAGAACTAGAGGAAAGAGGGGAAGAGGAGCTTTTGCTGGAGGGGTTCAAGTAGGTAATGTAGATGAATGTGGCAACATGTGTACAAATATGCTTAATACAAACGATCTATTAAATGTAAGAGTTTTTTATTAAATGTTGTAAATGTTTTTTTTTTTTAAAGGAGTGCAATACTCATGAAAAAAAATCCTATAAAAATTCAGGTAGAAAAATTGGATTATCTACAAAGAAATGATATAAGCTTTGACTTCAGACTTTTCTTTTTGTGTGTGTGTGGGCATCACTGCCCTCTGGTGGGAGCAGGAGGCCCAGCCTTGCTCCTGGAGAACTGCTGCTGGGTATGAACCGCTAACCCTGTGGGCCGCAGTCTCACACACACCACTACGCCACCTTCAGACTTTTTCTTAGCTAGACCAAATCTCTAAAGTAGTAGAGAAGCATCTCTAGCATATAGAAAGAAAATAGTTATGATCTAAAGTTTTAAACTTAGTCATACTGTCTTCAATATGTGAAGGTAACTGAGAGACAGTATTGAGTAGGCAGGCTTGGAGGTATATCATGGGCACACATCTTATAAAATTATTCAAAGTTGTTTTGCACTCAGAGAATCCTTATAAATATTTGCTGCTACTATTACCACCACTACGACTACTGCTCTATTACTATTATCAAACACATAGAATGCTTACTGGACACAGGCATTACTCTAAGACCTTTATTCATGCAAATGGTTTTAAACTTTGCAACACTATATAAACTATGTGCTATAAATAAACCCGTCTTACAGTTGCAGGAGTCAAGGAATGGAGAAAATCCGTTGGAAAGAATCACATAGGCAGCAGATGGTGCAATCAGGATTTCTTACAGGGTATCTTGAACCAGGGTGCTTGCCCCTGACCTTTATTCCCTTCGCTCCCCTGTTATAATAGACTGGTGGTCAGTTCTAAAAGTTCACAACTCCCCTAAAGCAAGCTCATTGCCATTAAAAAGTCAATTCTACATATGGACAGAGTAGCACTGTCTCCTTGGATTTCCAAGGCTGTCATCTGTATTTACTGAAACCAATGCACACAGCTTTCTTAAATAAAGTGACTGGTGGGTGAGAGACACCACCCTTTGGGTTAGCAGCCAAGTTGTTAACATTAAACCTAAGTTGCAGATGGGAATACCTGTGTCTCATATGTGATTATAAAAGTATCTTATTCTTGAAAAAGGATATGAAATATACGATGATATCAAGTAATAAGAATAATTTGGGGTTAAATAACTGGATATGACTTGGCCAACTTAAATAGCTTGGTATTTGTTTAAATGTTCCCTCTTTCATTTAAGAATTTTAAGAAATCACAATCCCTCCTTGGATGCCAAATTTCTGATGGTAAATGTGAGGAAACCTTAAAATATCTTTGCATGCTTCAATCTGAAAATTAGAGAAATATGTACTTCAAAATGCATTAGAAAAAAAGTGAGGCGCTGAGACCAAAGGCTTTTATAGAAGGAAAATGTTTTGAAAATGATCATTGGAACAAATGTAAAAATGTGCTTGACACAATGGATGAATGTTTGGATTGTGAAAAGAGTTGTATGAGCCCCCAAACAAATAATTTTTAAAAATCCAGAAAACAAAAAACACAGCCTTACTACTCTATAAAAAAAATAAAAGCTATTTAACCAAGGGAAAAAGTAAGTGTGCAAAAATTGAATGTGGTATTGATTGTACAATTCTCCTTGATAACCTTGAAGTATTGAATTGTATGATATGCGGATTATGTGTCAAAACTAGAAATACATAAATAAAATTGAAAATGTTAAAAATGGAAAATTAATGAATACTATAAATAAATAGTGGCTATACACAGTAAAATACTCTAGAAAAGCATAGTAAAGTTAAAAAAATAAGTGGCAGAAATCAAAAACTAAAATAAGGAAGCAAGATGTAAATACAGCATAAACAAAACCAAAGTTGTAAAGCCAAATATATCAGTTAAAACCATAAATAAAAATGTGGCTGAGCCCTGATTTTGCAGTGGTTGTGTGCGGGACTGCGGCCCACAGGGTTGACAGTTCAAATCCAGCAGCAGCTCTCCAGGAGCAAGGTTGGGCTTCCTACTCCCACCATGGCAGTGATGCGAAAACACAGAAAAGTATGTGTCATATCTATTTATAAAGCATGCACGCACGCACACACACACACACACACACGGAAGAAGCACACCGTTATCAGTCACTGAAGGATTAAGAACATAATCTGAAGGGAGGATTTACAGAAGGCTGTGGATGACAGTGAGCCCCAGATTCATTGGGAAAAAACCTTCTGGTGAACTCCCTCTATCTATAGTTAAGGGATAGGAGGAATCTGGTTACTAAATGGAATGCAGTGGAGAGTTGGGTTCAGAAGGTCAAAGGCATAAGTCTGGCTGGAACTGTTAAAACTTGTCAGCAGATTCCCCTATGATGCATGCTGTACCTGATCTGGTTTCCAAAATCTTATGTTGTATTTGTGAGTTGTTTTGTTTGCCTTGGTTTTTGATTGTACATATTAGAGTGTGCCTCCGAAGTGTCGCGCCATTGGGGTCACCCTCCTGAAGTGGCAGTATATGTTTTTTCATTTTTTGATGTATGAAAACCAGGACCGATGAACCTATCATCGCAAGATGACTAAGATTTGGGGTGGGAGGGGTGGGGGGTGCACAGAGGTGAGGGTATGGGGAGGGGTGATGATTTGAAGGGTTCCAAATAGAAAAAGAATGTTTGGAAATTGGTTGTGATAGCAAGTGTACAATTTTGCTGGATTTGATTGAACTAAGAAAATGATTTTGTATATGTATCAATCCCAATCAACAAAAACAACACACACACAAATCTCAGAATGTGTCATAAGAGTATAAAAAAGAGTGGCAGAATATGGCTAAAAATGAGCAAATAAATAAATATGTCAGATAGATGGAAATAAGCAAAAAAATCCAAAAAAGGCTATTCTTAGTACTAAAATGAATTTGAAGGTAAAAGGTATAAATATAATAGAGAAAATTACGTTTAGTGGTGTATGGACTGGAGCTGGCTTGGGCTGCCTCATGAGAGCTGCTTATTTCCACCTTGTCCCACTCTGAATTCACTGATATCACATTGGTGACTGGGAATTGGCCACTGGTGGGGGCTAGGGAAAGCAGTTACACCTCAGAATTGGCAAACACTACCCAACACATTTTGAGGTTTTGTATTGTTTGCTTTTGCCCTCTAGAGAACCATTTTACTACTATCTCTGTGGGTAATACTTTGTATTGTTGAAAAGTTAAATTGGCAAGGTATGCATCATATGTTTTTATATATCGTGCTAATTTTATTAAACTGTGTCTGCGGTCGGTGGCATAGTGATTATGCACTGGGTGGCTACCTTTGAGGTCAGCAGTTGGAAACCCTCAGTCACTCTGCAGGAGAGAAACAAAATGCTGTCTGCTCCTTCAAGGTCCTCACAAGTGTTATTATATCTGAGCCCATTGTTGTTGCCAGTGGATCAACTTGTCTCATCAAGGGTCTTCTTTTTTGTTGCCTTTCTATTTTATCAAGCATGATATGATATCCTCTTCCATGTCCAAAATATGTTAAAAAATTTTGGTGTGTTAGCCTGGGTAGACTAGAGAAACAAATTTAGAGAGACCTCCATGTATAAGAAAGAGCTTTGTACACAAGAGCAATCGAATATTGAGAAATCATCCCAGCCCAGTCCAGATCAAGAACATAAGTCTGACATTAGTCCATATGTCTCATACCAAGCTATAAAGTCCTCTTCAGACTCACGAAACACATGCAACGATGCTGAATGCAGGATGATCACAGTGGGTGGGGAAGCCTTGTGACTCCAGTGACATTGTTAGGATCTCAGCGCTGACAGGGGTCTCCAGGTTGCTTCTCCAGCTCTCAGGATTCTGGTTGCATCAGAGTAAGTCCATGTGGTTTCTCCTTAGGGCTGTCTCACAGGGAGTGAGCCTTGTCAATAGAGAGTGCCTCAGGGAGTGAGGATACAGAGTGTCTCCCGCCTCCAAGGAAGAAATACAGGAATTCCCAGAATCCTCAGGGAAAGACCATGCCCCCACAGAGGCCTCATTGGCTATACAACGATTGGGAGACGAGACTCTACTCTTTTACTCTTAAACCTATCAAATTGACAAATGATTATATAACTTCCACATTTGGCCATTCCTTGCTTCTAAGGAGCATTTGACAGTACTTCTTCTTTCCAAGACAGAGTTGTGTATTCTTCTGGCAGTCATTGGTTCTTTCAAAAATGCTTTTGAAGCACCAGCACCGTAATTCTAATGCAGCCATTTTTATTCAATGGCCAACCTTCACAGGCATATGAGGTGATTAAAATTACCATGCCTTGCTTCAGGTGCACCTTACTCTTCAAAATGACATCCTTAGGCTTCAACACTTTAAAGAGGTCTCGTGCAGCAGATTTGTCACTAGGAGTCTGGATCAACTGGATGGTACCTAACAATAGTAGCAGAAACAACAAATCCTCATATATTGACTGTTGTGTTCTCTGATATCTTTGGTAACAAACATCAAGGCTGTGAGGGTTAAAGTTATATGTTAACTTGGTGGGCTATGATTCTCAGTGATTTGACGGTCATGTGATATTTGCATTTGGCAATTATGGAATAATATAATTCAGCAAGTACAGAAAGATGTAGTTATCCTTCATCCAGTGATCTTATGTGGTTACCCTCAATTTTACTTGACATAACTACCTGGTCTTTTATTTCTTTCTTTGTTTGTTTGCTTATTTATTTGTTATTTATTTTCAATTAAGTTGTAACCACTATGCCATAAAATCTAACCACCAGGTCGTTACTTGCCACCAGGGTATGCTTTCAAGGCCATGGCCTTTAGGAAGAAAATTGCCAGGCTATTTTTTCCCATGGTGCTTCTAGATGAATTTGAGCTGCCAACCTTTGAGTGCCATCAAGCTCATAACTGTGCTCTTCACTGTTTGCTCCATTGGGGACACCAATTGTGTTCTAGCCCAACCAAACCTTAGGAACAGCAAGTAGAATAAAGTAGGGCTATTTTGGAGGAGCAGGGAGGGATGGGGTGGTACAGTGGTGGGGTAGGTTAAAGGGAGACAATGTCAAGGAGGGGAAATGTTTGGAAACTGTGGTAGAAATTGTACAATACTATTTGATGTGATCGAACTAAAGAATGATATATGTCTTAACTCCCCATTAAAAATAAATTAAAAATATAAATAGCTAAAGGCATAGATGTGACAAAAAGCTATAATGATTTAAAGATGAAATGATTATATATCTAATATTAGAAAGAATAAATCTAATCTATAATATATTGCAAAGTGATAATGCAATAAGAACAGCACAACTAGCTGACGGAATCATTATATTTAGAAACCATCCTACCTGGGTATGATCTAGTTAGCATAAGACAAGAAGACCCTCTTCTCTAAGTAGGATATAGGAACTAGGATTTCTGGAGAACATAATTCACTCTATAACAACAACAAATGGTGTATTAAAAAAAGTGGGGCTGAGCCCCGGTGGCGTAGTGGTTGTGTGCAGGACTGTGGTCCATTGGGTTGGAGGTTCAAATCCAGCAGCAAGGCTGGGCCTCCTACTCCCACCACCAGAGGGCAGTGATGCCCCAACCCCTTCCCCCCAAAAAAGAAACCCCAAAATGTGTTGCCATTCAGAGTAAAAAATTTAGATTCTTCCAATTCATTCTATAAAAGAAATTTCCAGATGGAGTAATGATTTAAAAGTAAAATATATAGAAATAATTAGACTATAGATGAATATTGACATAATACACAGATTTGATATGAAGAAAGCACTTCCTTATAGCCAAAAGGCAAAAGTCATCTGTTTATTTATTTGGTTTTTTGAATGCTATATTACTTTAGATGGAAGGCTGCATAGCAAAATGATTTTCCAATCAATAGCCTCATACACAAATTGCCCTATGAATTGGTTACAGTTTCAAAAAGGAGTCAGTACTCTCAAAATAGTTTCTCTTTTTCATTCATTTTTTCCTTGTTCTCCCTTTCTGTTCTTGTTTGATTTGGGCAAATGCTGCACTATGCATTGTCTGCCCTTGATTATTCTAAGGAACATGCTCTTCATGGATGTTGGTTTTATATTCCTTCTAGGATTTGGCTCAAAGATGGCCACTGGAAATACTTTATTTCTGTGCAGTTCTCAGTGACTTCCCTTGCCTTGTCATTCCCTATATTATATATTGCCCTTCTCTTCATCAGAATTTATACCTAACAAAGAATGTCCCTTTCACTCTGTAAACCTATTCTGGAGGAGTCGTGTGGAAACCCACGCCAGTCCTGAGATGCTTTCACTGGCATTGGATTCACAAGACTTTCTATCCACTGTCCTGTGATCTTCCATTGCATGGGTTGTGTGAGTCTAAAAAGGATTTTATGGACTGTTGTTGAATATATGGGCTAATATTGGGCTAGGGACTTGATTGAGATTGGGCTGGGATGTTTTCTGAATATACAAATACTCTTTTATGTACTTCGTGTACTTAGATAAACACCTAGAGTATCTCTGAATTTGATTCTCTGGTCAACAATATGGATTACAACTTTGCCACCAGTCAGAATTGACTTCATGGCAACTAGCAGCAGTCTAACAAATTATGAACTGATTAAAAACAAAGTAGCTTAAAAACTTCATGAAAAAATGGAATAAAAAAGTCATTTGGGCTTGAATTTCTGAAACCTTATTGCAGAATGAGTTATAAGTATATTTGTACTGCGTCTGGATGCCCTGGTGACATGCATATTGGTTTTGCTATGTTGGTTATGCATGTTGGGCTACGTGGTTACACAATCTGGTGTCGCTCTGGGACTTGAGTGGATTAAGGGTGAAGGAGTGGAGTCTAGTTGGTCCATCAAGTCATAGCCAATGAGACCTCTGTGTGGGTCTGGCCTCCTAAGGATTCTGGGAACTTCTGTATTTCCTCTTGGGAGGCAGGAGACACTCTCTGCTCACTTCCTTAAAGATTCTCTACTGACAAGGCTCACTTCCTGCAAGACATCCCTGAGGAGAAGCCACATGGACCTACTCTGATGCTGCCAGAACCCTGGTCCTGGAGAAGCTATGTGGAGACAGATGTTTCAAATGCCGCTGGATCCACAAGACTTCCCACCCTCTGGCCTGTGATCTTCCTGTATTCAACATCATTGCATGTGTTTCTTGAATCTGAAGAGGAATTTATAGATCGGTGTCAAACATCAGGGCTAAGATGGGACCTATGGATTTGATTTGAACTGGGCTGGGATGTTTTCTCCATATCCAACTGCTCATGCATGTAAACCTCTTCCTTATACACATACAAGTCTCCCTGGATTTGTTTTTGTAGTCTATCCAGCCTAACACAGGCTAGTAACTGCAAGGCCAGCAGTATGAACCGACTTGCCATTTTGTGGGAAAATCAGGAAGCTGTCAACTCCTGTGAACAGTCCCAGACACTCGCAGGGCAGTTATACTCTGTTGTATAGGCTCATTATGTCAGAATTGACTCAATGGTAGTGTTTGTTTTTTATATTGTATATGAAAATAGATCTAAATAATATCACCATCATAAAAGAAGACAATATCATGAATATATCAGAAATAATATCTTAATAATATGTCCAAAGTATGCAAGGCAAAATCTTGCCATCCTCTTTCTTTGTTCCGAAGGAACGTTTTAACTGTACTTCCTCCATCACAGATAGATTTGTTCTCTGGCAATCTAAAATACTTTCAAAATAATTCACCAACAACATGATTCAAATGCATTTTCAGTGTTCTTCTTTATTCATTATCCAAATTTCACATGCATATGAAGCCATTGCAAATAACAAGGTTTGGGCCAGGTCTACTTTAGTCCCCAAAGTAATGTCCCTGCTTTTCAACACTTTACAGAGGATTTGCCTGATATAATATGCTGCTTGGTTTCCTGATTGATACTTCTATGGGCATTGATTATGGATACAAGTAAAACAAAATCCCTGATATTTCAAATTCCTTTCAATTTTGAAAAGTGTGATCTTCTATCATGTAGAATTGCTCTTGGGAAATTTGACACTAGTCTTATTCTCATTCTTTGCAGGCAAACAGTTCCCTTCCACCTTTTGCCAGCTTATAGAATTTAGAATCTTCTCTTAATCCTTAGAAAGCTGAAATTTCACAACACTTACAATTCTTTTTCATTTACTGTGTCAACAACAATATACTTTGTTCTTAAAAGACCTGTAGTTTTTGCTGCTGGAAAATTTATTCTATTATTTCTTTTGTCTATCTTTGTAGAGACTCACATTAATTAGAGTCTGAAGCTGTTGGATTTATTTGTATTTATTCTCATCTTTTATCTGATGTGTTATAGCTTTCTTTTTACATTAATTTTTGGTGCTGCATTGATTTTATTTTTCAAATTTATTCTGAATTTCTTTAGTCTTATATTTAACTTCCAGGTGTTCTTTTTAACACTTTTGTCTTTTGATATATTTATTATGAATGACATCCCATTTTGTAGGATGTATCTATTCAAATATACTGAATACATTATTTAGGATTGCCTTTTCTCTTATGTTTTATAGTTATCTTAAGCTTTCTCAGGAGTCCTGGTGGCATGGTGGTTATGGGTGGGCTACTAATTACAAGGTCAGCAGTTGAAAACCTCCAGCTACTTTACAAGAGAAAGATCAAGCTTGTAACTTCTGTAAATATTTAGTTTCAGAAACCCACAGGGGGCAGTTCTACCCTTCCCTGTAGGGTCACTATGACCCTGTAGGGTCAGAATTGACTGGGTGACAATGAGGTTGGTGTGTGTGTGTGTGTGTGTGTGTGTGTGTGTGTGTGTGTTTGGTTTAACCTTTCTCTTTATGTCAGTGTTTGGAATCCCAAGTTGCCATGTATATTTAGAAGGAGGTAGTGAATATCCTAAATGGATCTCTGGAATGCCGGTAGTGCAATGGCATTGGTTCCTGAAACCCACCAGTGGCTCCATGGGAGAAAAGACCTGGGAAAGTCTATGGAGTAGTTCTCTGTTTTTTAGGCTCACTGTGAGATGGAATCAACTCCATGGCAGTGAGTTCCGAGTTGAAATCTCCTTTTTGGGCCACATCAACAACAATGTTGCCTGGTATCCTTCGTTTTAAGACACGTAGTTGGATATCAACTCCAAAATGAACTCAATGTTGTTGAGTTGATTCCAACCCATAGTGATCATAGGAGGGTCTTCTACATGTCAAATACCGCTCGTTTCTCCCTAGTTTCTCCATCTCATCCATAATCCTTCCAATTCTAAGTTTTAGCTTACTTCACTTTGCCAGTCATCAGCCTATAATCAATGTACTTTCTCCCTCCCATCCAAGGTTCCTGTCGAATTTGCTCTTCCGCCATCAGAACAACTTCCTGCTATAATCATTACTGGCAATTTATAATACTTTGTCATTTACTGCCATTTAATATGGTTCTATAGCCTATTTTTTGTTTCTAAAAAAACATAGATGGAAGAAGAAAACAAATCCTTGCTTGTCTCATGTGGGCTTTTTCACCATTCCTGTGCCCATCTCTGTTCAACCTAAGCCAGATAAGTGAACAGAGCTAAACTTAGAACCAAGCAATGGACCTTTGACCTCTTCATTAGGAAGTGGGAGGTTGCCCTTCCCCAGTGTGCTTTGCCTAACTTGATACACAGCCTCTTTCTGCTCTGGGGTCTTCACATCAATTCTAAGTCTGTCAAAATGGAGTTGGGATAAGACCACCAAATTTTCTATAAGTCAGTCTTCTCTCAGGTATGATGTCTGGGTCTCTGGGCTCTTAAGTGAAAAGTCAGTGTTCATCCATAATGATCATGGACTGTGGGGTTGGAAGACTTCCTGCTTTCTATTTGCCCTGTCGCCATTTATCCATACCCACTTGCCTCGTCTATTTTCTGTTCTGTGTTTTACCATTACTCCCTACCTAACCCTAAGTCTAATTAAAACTGACCAATATCAGTTTTAATTAGACTCTTCCAAGAAAGAGAGATTCGCCAAGCTTAGACCTGGAGAGAGGGGGGACTTTGAGGATAAGCACGAGCTGATTGTGTTTTAGGCCGAGGCACCTCCTTAGTGCCTTCATTATTTATCTTACAGAAGTTCCCTTTTATGGTCTATTTATTAGTATTTTGCTTTTGTTTAGAGCACTTAGAAGTAGATTGTCAGAATTTAAACCCTATCTTTGTCAGCTGCCAGTAACGTGACTTGGACAAGGTGCTTCTCTTTCCTGGACCTCACTTTCCTGACATGTGAAATGGGGATCATAATAGTGTTTCCTAGGGTGTGGGAATTAATTCAGTTAAGACATGTAAAGGACTGAAAATACTGACTGGTATATTAGATGCGCTCAGTAGTAATACTTAACATGATAACAGTCACATAGAGCGTTTACTATATATGCTGGTCAAAAGGAGATTAATTCATAGAATATAAGTATGTTATTGTAGAAAATTTTGCCTAAGCCAGAATCTGTTAGAGAAGGAAAGCATAAATATTTTTCACTAAAGCAAGCAATAAAATAATGGTAAGACTATACCTTGCCAAAGGTGGAGTATTTTTGTGACCTGGAACAAACAAATCTATCAAAACCAAAAAAAACACCACAGCTTACTGTCATAGCTACTCCGTAACACAGAGTTGAACTGCTCCATGTGGGTGTCTGAGACTGTAAATCTCTATGGCAACAGAGACCTTAACTTTTTTCTCTGGTGGGGCTGGCGGTTGTCAACTGCTGACCTATGGCTAGCAACCCAACAGACTGAGCACCAGCCCAAGGCAGCGTTGCCGGGAAAAAGAGGATGTGGGATTCACGTCCAGGCAGCTGGCTCTAGTGTTCATGCTTCTGACAACTTCACTCTATTGCAGCGGTTCTCAATTTGTGGGTCATGATGCCTTTGGAGGTCGAACAACCCTTTTGCAAAATCACAGTTATGTAGTAGCAATGAAAATAATTTTATGGTTGGGGGGTCACCACAAAATGAGCTGTATTAAAGGGTCATGGCATTGAGAAGGTAGAGAACCACTGCTCTGTTGCCTCTTTGCCTGCACAATTTTGACTTTTCAATTTGCTTCTTTATCACTGTAACTGCCTGGATCCTTCATGGCCCTGATCCTACTTCATGGATTATCTTTATATACTTTTTTCTGTCTGATTTTTCTGATCACGAGTGTAGGAAACTATGTATGAGAGAGAGAGAGAGAGAGAGAGAGAGAGAGAGAGAGAGAGAGAGAGAGAGAGAGAAATAGAGACAATAGACCCAGCTCCTCTGTGTGATTGACCAGACCATAGATTGCTGACTGGCTTCCGCATCTACTGTTCTTGATAAAATGCTCAGGATTCCTCCCTTAGTTGGGGGTACAGGGGAGTAGAGGTTTATCTAAACAGTAACTGATACTGGGACAAATCCTCTAAGGAAGAAGAGCCTCTATTTCAAGATGGTGCCAGGATGGATGAGCCTGGGTACAGTGAAATCGGTTCTGGCTTTTGCTGTCCTTTCTTCTGGAAATGCATCTTTGTTTTGAGCCTGTTTTTGAATAGATGGGCAATAGTGAGTTTAGAAAATGGTTTGCATACATGCTGCCTTTGAAATTTCAGGATATGACTCTGATGAAAACGGATTCTTAGCAAGCCCTCATACCAGATGAAATCAGCTCTTTCTAGAAGGAACTCTTTATCTCAATGGGTTGGAGATGCAGTTATGGTCCAACTCGCTGAAATCTTAGAAAGGCATACCAAACATTATATGATTTTTGTTGCTGTTGGTGTTGTTGTTTTGAGACTTCCAGAGTCACCCATTTGACATCTATGGACACCTGCGATGCCTATCCAGAGTCACTAGGTGACACAAAGGATTAAGTGCCTGACTGCTAACTGTTGGTCATAGAGGAATCCTCTGTAGGAAAGTCTGGAAATCTGTCCTGAAAACTCAGCCACTGAAAACCCATGGAGCTCATAGCTCTGACATGGGTGGAATAACCATGAGTTGAAATTTTAAAAATCAATCTTGGATTTTGTTTATACCAGGAGGTGTTCAATTGCTCCAGACAGGTACAGGTGACCCATTAAAAAGAGAGTTAGGAAAGATACAAGCCTACTTCTATTAATTTTACAGGACCAAGTTGACATTCTGAATATCAATGTTTAATAATAATTATTTGTCATTAATATGACAATAAGTGAAGCTAGTAATGTGGGTTTTTTTTTAAGTAATGTGGTTTTGATGCTACAACTGACCAATCAAGTGACCGTTGATCACATATATTTAAAAGGGAGTGATAGTGGATGGAGGATTTTTATAAAACTCAAATGGCTCTGTGCCTGGCACATGCTTAGAGTTGCTATGACTTTCAGACAGCATTTTCTCTGGAGTGGAAAGCATCAGTTGGTCCAGTTCTGTTTGCTCTTATTTTATGTTCATTAAGCAACTTTCTGACATGCAATTTCCTCCTCTGAGGCAATCGTTCCAGGAGAGTGTGCTGAATGACCAATGTGAATTTTCCTGAGAGATATATCTGCCATGCAAATTGATAAATCAATGAACATATTAGCATTCTGGTTGGTAAATTAGACTCCTGCTAATTTAGATACATGAGTAACTTCCCTGAGTTTGACCTACTCCAGGCGAACAGATTCATTCCATCCTGGTGTTAGTATTGTTCCTTGGCACTGAGTTGGTTCTGGTCAATGGTGATTCATGTATACCTGGGCAAAAAACGAAAACCACTAAACACTAGGTAGGACCATATTCTTCTATGATCCACAGGGTTTTCATTACTGATTTTGGAAAGATTGTCAGACTTCTCTTCCTAGTCTACCTTAGCCTGGGAACTTTGCTAAAAGCTATCTACCCTGGGCTACCCTTACCTTGCTGGTTAATGAAATATTAATGACATAGCTTTGAGAATCTAGTTATCACAGTGTGACCAATTGATAGATGGGTTCCAAATTTTGTAGAACCTGGTGGGGGTGGGGGTGGGTGGGTAACATATATTGAATTGCTTCCTACCCATCAAGGTCAAACTAAGCTGGCAGGCATCCTCTGGCACTCCCACCAGTTAAAAAAGAAACCCAAACAACTCCCAAACCAAAAACATTAATCTCATTCTGCACTTGAGCTGCTTAAAATGAGGAGACCCTGGAAGCAGATGCCCAGGTTGGCTCTGATGCTGTTAACAAGGTAAGAGGTGGAACCATCCCAAACTAAGATGGACACAGTGGGCCTGGGACAGCAACAACCAACAACAAAAGCCACAGGGCAAGAAACTGAGGAGGGTTTGACAGAGTTTAGAATCATAACTTGGTAAAGTTGCACAATTAGAGATTATCCAGGTCAACCGCGTGCTTTTTCACCTGTTTGTTGTGAGACCTGAAAGACGTCCTCTGGTTCTGTGTCAGGTACCTGTATCTCTCTACCCTCAGGGCCTGGGTGGACATGCTGCTTTGTGAGCCCCATGAATGGTTCTATTATAGCCTTGAGTGTTTTGATAAAACACATTGTACAATGGCTGTCTCAAGTACACCCAGGCATGGCTTGAGCTATGGATACATATGCCGGGTGTATTAATCAAGCTTAATAGACCCCAATGTTTGAAACAATGCCTTTAATTTTTTTTCCCTTTCTTTCTCAGAGACTGCACAGAAGTGTGGCATTGTACAGCAAATAAAAGTGTGGCTACAATGCCTGTAAATCAGAGCTTTAAACTATGTTTCAATTATCCTTCTATTATCCAGCTGGTATTTAAGCATGTTTATTATTCAAATCAGCAGCGAATGTGTTGCTGTTGTGTAAACAACTGTCAATTGCTGAAACAATGATTAGGAGGCACCATCCCTTTCAGGTGTACTTAGGACTACTTATACCCCAGCCACTTGTATTTAAATATCATGTAAACACAATGCTTGAGTGACTATTTTCCCTCCTGTTCCCAATGCCTCATGCCAATTCTATTACATTAAGAGGGAAATCTATTAAATTTTTCATTTATACACATCCGTACACTGTTTTTTACCCATTGTATCATTAAAGCTTGGGTTAATATAATAGATATGCAGAGAGATACACTGCACATTGAAAAAGCCTGCATGAAATAAAAGCCAATTTCTCTGAATTATTTGGGGGTGTTGGAAAGCTTTTGTGAAAACAATGCAAAGAAAATGATTTTCTGAATAAAAAGCGTGACATGGAGAAAAGAAAAATTTGGCCCACAGAAAGAGCAATCTTGGACCTTTATTAGCTCCATTACCAATTCAGAACATTAAAAAGTGGTAAGCTAGAAAACAGGACATTCATACAGAGGATCTGTGTTTCTTTCTGAATGCTCTCTACTGTTAGTGGGATGGGGCATCTCTGTGTTTTGTCAAGGGGTCATTGTTTGGAAAAGCTATGGATCTATGCTCCCAGTAAATCCTTCTGTGTTAGTTCTGGTATACCAGAGAAACAAATTCATGGACACACATATGGATATAAGGGAAAGGTTTATATGCAAGAGGAATGGAACATTGAGAAAGCATCCCAACCCAGTCCAGTCCAAAGTTCTAAGTCTGATATTAGGCCATATGTCTGATACCAGTCTATAAAGTCTCCTTCAACTCATGAAGTCACAGGCCGGTGAGTGCAGAGTCTTGTGTATCCAGCTGGGATAGAGACATCCCGGCACTGGCAGAGGTCTCCCCATGGCTCCTTGTTTCCAGGGCCCATGGTCCATCAGCAGTGTCCATTGGTGGTAGAAGCATCTCAGTGCTAGCAGGGGTCTCTCTGTGGCTTCTCCGGCCCCAGAGGTCTGGTTCCATCAGGGCAAGTCCATGTGGCTTCTTCTCTGGCTCCTCCATTCTCCAGGAATCAGGATCGATTGGCATGCTATCATCTCGTCTTGTCAGGAGTTTGTCATCTCGGAGACTCAGTCCAGTGTCCCTTCTCGAATTAGGAAATACTGTGAGACTTCCCATAATTCTCAGGAGAAAGCCATGCTCACACAGAGGCCTCATCGACTACTCATTGGCTATCTCCAGATTAACAGGCTAGACTCCACCTCGACATCCCAATCATGAAATTGACATTACGAATACATGACCGTCACACCTTCCTTCTTCCCTTTATGCTTCAATCTTTACATAGAAATAAGAAAGACACGCTTTTAGGTGTGAGGGTATTGCAAATGGTGAGGTATCATGATCTGACTAAATGGTTTGGGAGTGTATTAAATTTTTGCTGACTCACTCCCAAATATCTATGTTACTTAGAGAGCTACTGACAAAAGAGCATAGGAACAATAAGGAGGATAATACTAAAATATTAAATCAACTAAATATTAAATCAACTCTGACAATCCTTGTAAGTGATGTAAGCAGTACCCCAAATCTTACCTTCTTAATTGATTTTAAGAAAACAATGCTTTCCTAGTTTCTTAGTATGTACAATATATAGAGTAGTCATATAAGCTATCACCTAACTTGGGAGGTTTTGAGAATGAGGTGCATTTGATAACTGTGCCATGATATCAGGCATGAGTCTGCACTATCCTGAGAAAACCTTAGAATGTCATGAGTAAAGACCAATTCTAACTGAGAATGGAAACCAAGAAAGTGAAGGACAAAAGAATGACAGAAGTCTGATTGTATACCTTTTTTGGAGTGTGATCATTGTTTCATCTTAAAAGATAAATGGATGATTCTTTGTCTTTTTTTAAATCTATCTAATTATTGAGTTGGGAGTTGATTGGTGTGTCTCTGTGTGGAAAGAACCAGAACCCACAAAGGCAAATGTGCTCCATTTCCAGAAATACAAATACATGAAAAGCATTGCGATATATTGGGTGAAATAGCAAATGGCTGTTCACTTTTCCAATTCATTATTTCATAATGAAAATATTTATCAAATTCTTAATGAGCAACCTGTTTTTCTATGTGATTTAATTTATTCAAGCCTTACACAAATGTGAATTTCATAGCATGGACTTGGGCTCAATCAATTGAGTCACTTAGGATCCATATGTATCATATTAAACCCATAGCCACTAATTCTTCAATGTAAAAGGATGTCCAGTACCTTGGTGGATGAAATATATATGTGTATATATACATGTATGTATGGGTATGTATATATACACACACATATATTTCCCTGCAACAGACATTGTCAACCTTATTTCTGGCATAGGGAAATCATTTTTATCTCTTAGATAATCAATTTGTCTACTTATGCCCCACCATTCCTACAGCCCTTTTATTATGTCCATAGATATATTTACTTAATTGATGCACATGTTCTGAAGCAATTTCTTAATTGGCAGGAGAGAAGTGTTAATAAGTGTGTTCCTGTATACACTTATCAAAAAGCTGGATGCATGATCTCTATCTGGTTTTGGCAATTGATTCTCAGGGTTCTGTCCCAGTATCTTAGACTGCCTGCTTCTCAAACAACTTCTTGGGTAGCTACTTATAAAAGGGTGCTAATTCGTTTACTGACTCCCATTGGAGGGCTAATTGCCCAGGCAGCATCTAACAGTGTTATTATGCCTCTTGGTATAATATGCAACAGCCAAGTTAGTGTGCCGTTCAATTACTCGTTCTATTGTCCCCTAAGCCCTGTACATTATCTGCACCTGTCTACACACACACATTTTCCTCCATTATATACTTGTGGTAATTCCTAGTGCCAATCACCAGATCCTGAATACCTACAACAAACCCTTCAGACTCCCCAACGACCTGATTTGCTTTATCCAAAGTTAGGCACTCCTATCTTTGTTGTATCAGTGTGAGTACTGGGTGGATTGTTTTTGTGGCTGATGGCACATTGCTAGGGTTTCTGGTGAGGCATATTCTATACTCTTTAGCATTTTGTACGAGCCTGGGTGGTGGCGCAGTGGGTTAGTGCTTGACTGCTTACTGAAAGATTGACAGCTTGAACAGACCAGATGCTCAGCAAAGGGATGAGGTGACAATCTGCTTTTCTAAAGATTTACAGGCTTGGAAACCCCATGGGAGCAATTCTCTCCTACAGGCTTCTTATGAGTTGGAATTGACTTAACGGCAGTGGAGTTTGCTTGGTATGTGGGTTCACTTTATGTTCTGAAACTCAAGCAGGGCTTCCTGATTGGTTCTTAAGCTGTAGCTAGACTGGTTGCAGGAGTTTTACAATAATCGAATAATCCCAATATAGGCTGCCAATTAATCTATAACTCTTTCTTCAGAGGAGTACATTGGCTCTGTGACTTGTCTATTCACCCTACCAGAACTCCAGTTTTAATTCTGTACTCTTTGGGAAATAAGTCCTTCTGAATTCCTAGGGACTAGAGTTTGCAATATCCAGTTCTTGGACCGAACCATATTATACTATCATTTGATACTATTTCCCAGACTTAGTGGTTTTATTTAAAACTAGCTGTGTGTCCCAAAATAATTTAAGGCAGTTTCAGTTTTACATTACCTCCTTTCACCTCCACACTCAGACCAGTGTTTTGGTGAGATGAGTAAAGACTCAGGAGGGCTTTTCAGGCTGTGACACTTCTCTTTCCCTCCTTTAAATTTATTCATTATTATGTCCCCCTTTTCTTTGTGGAATATAATACATACAAAGAAAAACATACTCTATGTAATCACATAGCCCCTCTCAGGAAAACTGTGACAGTCTTGCTTTAACGTCTCTCTGCTCCAATGTATGTGGTTCTTCTGTTCCTCCTTCTCCTCTTCCATCTCCCCTTCCTCCATCCTCCTTCTCTTTTTACTCCTTCTTGTTTTCCTCTTCTTCCCTCCCCCTTCCTCCTCTTCCTTGTGCTCTTCCCCCTCCTCCTTCTTTTCCTCCTCTTCTCCTTCTCATTCCCTCCTCCCTCCTTTTCTTTGTACTCCTCATTTATCTTCTTTCCACCTTCTCTTCTTACTTCCTTGCCTTTTCTCTCTCCCCACCCCACTCCCCCAAGCCCTGGCTTTGAGGTCGTTTTCAAAGGCTTTTCCTTTGGTGTAAAAACCACTTTCCCTCCTTTTGTCCTTCATAATAATAAGGGTGTCCTAAAATACTTAACATTATGAGATTGGCTAACTTTGCTAAACATAATGTCCTCATCAGACTTCTGTTATCTATTAAAAATCTTACAAATTTTTGAGTAGGGCAGAACACCTCTTCTGTGACGGCTTTGGTGCTCAGCCTAGGACTGAGCTCCTGAAAAGTTTAGAATCTGGCCACAAGTCAGAGCAGATCCCATGACCATCAACCCCTCTGGGTGGTGCAACTAGTGAGACCTTTGATGACTAACCAAGACATTGGTGGTTGAAGTCCATCGGGAGGAGCTTGGAAGAAATGTGTGGCAATCAGCTCCAAAAGGTCTCAGTCACGAAGTCCCTGGAGAGCACAGTCCTAACAGGAAACACTCAGGGTTACCACGATTTAGCATGCACTCCACTGTCAGCTAGATTTTGTTTTCTAATTTAACAATCCAAGTCCACCCATGGGCAACTCAAAAGAAAGAGCGATGACTTACCCACAGAAATCAGCTTCTGAAAACCCTGGGGTACGAAGTTCTACTCCGACACAGGTGAGAGGTCTGAGTCAGAATCAGTGTGGTGTCACACTGGTAATTTAGCAATATTGACTGAGTTCTTAATGTCTGAAAAATCAAGTATTCAGGATTCAAGGAAGAAACAATAAAGGACATACTTTTTTTTTTTTTTAACCATCAGAGAAGTTTCTGAGATAGGATGTGTCCAAGAAAGGTCAGTAAGGGTGCCAGATTTTAAAGTCATAGAGTTAGGCTTCAAAGGAATAACATATGCATGGAAAATTGGATCAGGTGATATCATTTAAGACAGATCTTGAGTTATTAGATTAAGCAAATCTTCTGGGGACTAAAAAGTCTAGGATAATGTCTTTTTTTTTGAGAAATATGAATAGCTAACTAACCTAGTAAGAAGGTGACTACTGGGGAGCTGTGATCCTGAAAATCTGTGAGAGTCTAGTCGGAAGCTGTGTGTATTTGAGAAGTGGCTCTCAGAGGACAGGGGGTGCCCTCATGGCACTGCCCTGGCATGCTTGAGGTTGGATTGGGTAGTATATGGAACAAAAGTTTGGCCAGACTTTGGCATTTTTGCTAAGGGTGGAGGGGGAGAGAGTAGTATGATGAGAAAGCTACTATGAGGACCACCACCCCGCTTCTTTCTGAATGACTCCCGTGAGGTTTCACTTTGGAAAGCCCCAGAAACAAATGGGAGGATCTTTTGTTAGGGACAAGATTCCCTCAGTGCTCCAACCGAACCCTCCAATGACTTTCTATTAGTCTCAGAAGGAAGACCAAAATCTTTACAAATGACCTATCTCCACTGTTGTCTGGTCGATTCTGACTCATGGCAACCCCTTGTGTTACAAAGTAGCACTGAACTCCATTGAGTTTTCTTAACTGTGATCTTTATGACAAGGAATCACTAAGTCTTCCATGAGTGGGTTCAAACTACTAAAACATATGCACATTTTCCTCATTGTATCTTACAAAAGGCACCTGTCAATTTCCAACATACCATGCATGTTACTTGACAGTTTATTTCATTTGAATACTCAGAAGACATGGATATTTGTTCATTTTCTAATAACAAATGTACCCTCATGCCTAGGACAACATTCATTTTTGCAACCCAGTCTTTGTTCAATAAGTGAATGAGCAGATGGGCTGGGTTAGCAATAAAAAACTGTTGCTGGTTGAGTCAACTCAGACTGGTGGCAACCCATGAGCATCAAAGTAGACTGTGCTCTATAGGGGTTTTCAGCAGCTGATTTCTTACAAGCATAACACCAGACCTTTATTCTGTGGTGCTTCTGGACAGACGTAAACTTCCCAATGAGAAGTGGAACACATTAACCAAATGCACCATCAAGGGACTCTGACTTCATCTGCATGCTTAACTTGGTCAAGTGTGGGGACATTCATGTTACAATTGTAATGAGGCTCTCCATTTCAAAGTGAATTTTAAAGACTATGACTTACGGCTTCATTAAAAAAAAAATCCCTATTCCTTAGTCTCATAGAAAGTAATCCACAAATCAACATTCAAACCAACATGGTCCACAAACCAACATTCATTTGTCCCAAGGAAGAACTGGGGTGGGGTGGGGGGTGTTGGAAGGGATTTAATTGTGAATTTGAATTTTGATAATGAGAGCAACCACTACCACCACACAGGAACCCAAGCAAGTCAATCTTAAGGAGAAAAAATTCTTGCCCCAATTTAAGGTCTTTTATAAACTGAGTCAGCTGAGCTAATTCTCAATGGCTTTAACTTGAATTGCTTTGCACCCCCAGCCTGCTACTTAAGAAGCTGTTAATGGCTGGTTTATTAGCCCATTAGCAACTGCGTTAGCCCATTAGAAGGCATTTAATAGTGGTACAAACTGCTGGGAGTTCCAGCAGATGAGGATTGACTTCATAGCTCTGATTCCTGATTCATGGCTTTTGCAAATGATCTATGTAAATGAAAGGAGATTTCCTTAAAAGAGTTTGACTTTTAATGAGGCACATGTGTACTTCATTTCCCATAGGGTGTGATTCTTATGACAATCATTTTAAAAGGAGTAATTATGTACTTGTGAACTACAGAAGCCCAGATGCCTGAGGATCTCATCCTAAACCACCTCTCTAACCTACCCACCTTAATCCCGATTCCTGTCCTAGACCAGATATTTCCAGGAGCATATGAGATTGATTCAACACCCTGGTCATGTGAGGACACATTCTTGAACTTCAAGGAGTGGCTTGTATGCCCTGCAAGAAGCTAGTCTACCTGGATTCTATTTTATACCAGTGGAAGGTAGAATAATAGTGCCCAAAAATTGACATTCTAATTCAGGTTAAAAACTTAATTAACTAAACACTTCAACCAATCAATGAGATGTAGATTTCAAGGCAGAACTTTCAATCATGCTCATTCACTAAGAAAAAAACCAAGTCTTCAGAACGAAAGCCTGAAATTATCAAGTACATTATAGTCTTAAGTCCCCAATTACTGGCAGCTACAAAATCAAGAGATTTGAACCAAAGTCAACAGACTTCCAAATTGATGAGCATGGGATGGCAGGCCTTTGCTTCTTCTCACACTCAGATGTTTCAGTTTAAGTTCAAAGGAATATTTCAGTGCCTTTGATCTGGAACAGGTGTGTTTAAGGTAAAGTCTGGTCCCCTAGTTGGGCTTCCAAATAGTATAATTCTCATGTGGTCTACGAAGAATGCTGTTCATCTCAAAAAGGCAAAGTCTAAGATACAGGATGACAGTACACTGCAAATATATATGTATATGTATACATACACACATAACCAGTACCAGAATACTGGGTAGATTCTCCCATTGGGAATCAATATAAATGATACCTACCATTTTCTCCTAGGGAAGGCCACTCCTTCTTGGTTTATCCACCAAGTGAAATCACCTTACCAGACATAGACATACTGTGGCCCCTACCCCCAGATTATGAATTCCTATTGATATTAGCCGTCAATGATTCTAGGATTGTTTAATTTAGGGTGAACCAAGGGACAATACTCTCTGGCAGGAACTAATTGGTTCAGTTCATCATTCCTCTAAATAGAAAATTAAAAAAGAGAGAGAGGAAACCCAGCTGACGTGAGGTCTTCTCTGAAGAAGTGATTTTTAATAAAGTGCTATTGTTAGGTGCCAGTGAGTCAGCTCCAACCTATAATGGCCCTGTGTACGATGGACTGAAACAATGCATGGTCCTGTGCCCGTCTGACAGTTGTTCCTCGGCCTGAGCCCGTTGATGCAGCCAGGTGTCAGTCCATCTCATCATGAGTCTTTCTCTTTTTCACCACCCCTTCCTTTGACCTGGCATGATGCCCTTTTTCCAGTGACTAGGTTATCCTGACAATATGTACAAAGTATGTAAAACAAAGTCTTGCCCTCCTTGTCTCTAAGAAGCACTTGGGCCTTCCTTCTTCACTGTCGATCTGTTTGTCCTTTTAGCACTCCATGGTACTTCCAATATTCTTCTCTAGCACCAACATTCAAATGAATCTCTTCTGTCATCTTCTTTATTCAATGTCCGGCTTGGGTCAGGCACACCTTAGTCCTCACAGAAACATCATTGCTCTTCAAAAAAGAGCAATTTAGAAATTAGGGCGTAATAAATGGATGATAAGCATTAGACAGAGTCTTCACCAGATTGTTTGGGAAACTCGATTAAATGATTCCATGACCTGAGAACACATGGCTGCTTTTTCTTTCTTGGTGGTTGTCCTTAAAGTAAAGGTCTTATACAATATTGTTTTTTTTTGTAATTGATGGCCTTCACTCATTAAAATGTTCTCCAGGTCCATCCAGTTCATGAGGCACTTTGCAGTTGCGTTAATGATTTTAATGATGCATAGTATTCTGTTGTGAGTCACCATACCCTTCTGACCTGAGCTCTCAGCCTTGAGTGGAACTGGCCCATCAGATTTCAGAAGCCCTTGTTTTGATTAAACTTTTTCCTGGACTACACCCTAACGAGGAGGAGAAGACATGTGTATTACTGAGATAATGTCTTCCTCTTTGTCCTGACTGCAGGGCCATGATAAATATATTTTGTTTGAAATAAACCTGCGTATGTGTGAACTGGAACATTAGTAGAAATACTTTTTGACTCACTCTCTTATATTTTTATACTGAATTTAAGAGACTTTGCAAATGTAATTAAGCTAAAATGAAGGGTTTATCCTGGATTATCTAGGTGGGCCCCCTGTAGTCCTTAAATGTGAAAGAGGATGGAAGAACTGGAGCTCCGAGTGATGGGATGTGATAAGAACTCTATGGTTGGTGGCTTTGAAGACAGAGGATAAGCCCCTGGGCCAGGGAATATGGGTGCCTGATAGAAGCCTGAAAGGGCAGGGGAATAGATGCTCTCATTGAACCTCCTGAAAGGAGCACTCCCCTGCTGACCCCTTGATAAAGATGGCAACCAGTGAGACCCATTTTGAACAACAGAAAACATTAAGTCACTTCTTTGCTGGCAATGTGTTACCGTAGCAACATCAATCTAATGTAATACTGAAGGTGGGCAGTGGAATTTGTAACAAGGCAGTTGAAGAAGTGAAAATAAAAGTCCATCCTTTTTCTTAAGAAAGTCTTGAGGTGGCAGAAAATAGGACCAAATAGTGGATTTTCCACAACTATATTACAAATATCAGTATTTTTCTAAATTTAATTCTACTCTCACTTTGTTGTATTAGCAGGGCTTAAAATAAAACAAAAAAATTAAGATACATAAAACTCATTGTTTCTGGCACACACAACAATTTACAACCAAAATACCTTGAAACATAGTGAAAAGCAATGATCAAAAGAACAGAGCATGATTGCACGACATGCTTGTAGCTAGGGTGCCATGACACACTCAGTGGCGAGATGCCGCTTTCACACCATAGCACAGGCCATTCCGATCCTCTATCGCTGTGAGCCGTGACCCTTGCTTCCGAGATCTTGCCCTGAAATGTTCTCCGTGGTAACCCCGCCCCTTCCGTGTTGCTCACTGCTTGCTCAGAGGCTAAACATTTGATCCGGCCTGTGCAGTTTGGGCGGGAGCCCCTGGGGCACAGTGCGCGATGCATTGGTTTGCTAACCACAAGGCCAGCAGTTTGAAACCACTAGTTGCTTCATGGATTGATAGACGAGGCTGTCTACTCCGATCAAGAACTGCAGTCTTGAAACCTCACAGGGACAGTTTTACCCTGCCTTTTAAATTCCCTATGAGTCAGAATTGACTCTCTAGCAGTGAGTTTGGTTTTATTGGTTTGGAATTGTTTCATTCATTTCCTTTCCAGTTGTTCTTCTGTTTCTTTACTAGTCTCTCAGAACGCCTTTTGCATTTGGGGCTATATGTTTGTCTTGGAGATCTGGAGACACAATGGTTAGGTGCTCAGCAGGTAACTAAAAGTCTGGTGGTTCACATTAACCTACTGCCTCTACAGGAGAAAGACGATGACCTACTTTGGTAAAGATTTCCGCCTAGAGAAATCAACATTAACCTTACGGGTTACACGAGATCACTATGAATTTAAATCAACTCCTCATCATTCAACAGCAGAATCAGTTAGACAAATCCTGAGGTAGTTGATTGGAGTTTCTTTTATAACTTCTCAGCTATCTTCTACCCAATCCACCAATTTAAACTCCAACATTTAAGCTTTGAAATGTCAAGAAAGATATAAACTCTTTTAAATAACCTTTGGGTTTATAACCTCTGGAACCTGTGAATGTGATCTTATTTGAAAAAAAATGCTGTGGCAGTCATGTGCTTATGTTAATTTCATGATTGAGATGTAGGGGTGGAGTCTGGCCTGTTAATCTGGAGACAGCCATTGAGTTGCCGATGAGGCCTCTGTGTGGGCATGGCTTTCACCTGAGACTCCTGGGAAATCTCGCGGTATTTCCCTCGTGAAGATGAGAAGCTATCTTCCCCAGTTGTTGGGAGTTAGTTTCAGAGACAATTAATCACGGCCAAGACAAGCTGGCAGTGTTTGAGAAGCTGGAGGAGCCAGCAGAGAGACCGCTCGGCTTAGCCCTGATGAAGACAGACCTCTGAAGCTGGAGTGGCAGGCTGTAGATGGACCTGAGCCCTGGAAGCGAGGAGCCATGGGGAGACCTCTGCCAGTGCCAGAATTCTGCACCCACTGACCTGTGACTTCCTGAGTCGGAAGCAGACTTTATAGACTGACTTCGGGCATATGGGTTAATACTGGACTTATGACTTTGCACTGGACTGGATTGGGATGCCTTCTTAGTGTCACATTTCTTTTGTATATAAACTCTTTCCTTATACCTATATGCGTGTCTCTGAAATGTGTTCCTCTAGTCTACCCAGACTAACTCAAATGCATTTGTTGATGGAAGTAAAATCATGTTCTTGAAATCACCTTGAATTAGCCACATGGGTCCTGAATCTAAGAACAAGGGTCTTTTTTTGGAGGGGGGGGGCATCACTGCCCTCTGGTGGTTGTGGGAGCTACCCAGCCTTTCTCCTGGAGAGCTGCTGCTGGATTCGAACTGCCAAGCCCCTGGGCTGCAGTCCCGCACTCAACCACTACACCCCTGGGACTCAGCCCAAACAAGGGTCTTTATAAGAGAACAGGAGCAGATACAGAGGAGCTGTGCCTGAAGTTGGCATCATCTGGGCAAAGCAAGGAAGGATGTTTCTTCTGGAACCCTTGGAGGAAGTGTGACTTTGGTGGCATCTTATTACCAAACTTTTGGTCTCCAGTTCTATGAGAAAATAACTTTTTAAGTTATTGTAAGTGTGCTGCTTAAGTGAGCTAGATTTGTGAAAATGTATTAAATGTGTCACAGCTGACTAATTGAAGTCATAAAACAGTGAGTGCCTTCATGCTACCTGTTAATATCAACATTTATAAATCAATAGACATAGATTTCATGAGGTTCTTGGAGCACTGTAGCACACTCATTGACCAGAACGATGGCATGGATGCTCTGCCTAGCTGATACTTCTAAAACTCCCTGGAGAACTTTGAATTTATAACCATGTAGTATTTACTGGTAAGGGATCTCTGGATGGGATACGTGGTTGGCATGCATGGCTTATACTGGTGAGTTTGTAGTGCCTGGGAAATCCTTTGGAAGAAGGCTGGTGACCCACTTCTGAGAAATCAGCCACTGATCTCCCAGCGGAAAGCACTATGTTTCAGGTTGCAGAGAGGGAAGAGTTACATTGATGAAGGCTAGGGTTGCAAGGCAATTGCTGTTAATAAATCTTATATACAACTTCTGAATTGACAGAGACATAGTTACCAAAACAACAACAACAACAAAGAGGATCAGCCGAGGTGGTATCAGTACAACTATAAAGATGCTGAGGATGGTGAGGAAGCTTCCGACTTCCCTATAGCCATGAGGCAGGAGTCAGACATGCCTTCACTTCTTGCCCTTCTTTACCCTGTTCTGATATCAACCACTCATCCCACAATCTCCAGTTCCATACTGGGTTCAAGAACTTGTTACAATGGATACACAGAACTCACAGTCAAAGTCACAATTAAGGGGATTTATTAAGGAAGTGAATAGGTTATGACAAGGCTGGATCAGTGTAGAGTAAAGATATAGGCATTGGTCTACAGCAACACTTCTCCTCAGACAGCAGCCATGCCTCTCTCCAGTCCTCAGTGAGCCCTCAGCCACTAGCTCCATGGACCAGGAAACCTCACTGTTGAGATGCTTCAGAGTCCCATAGTCTCAGGTCTGCTCCTCTTTGGTTTCCTGGGCTTAGCCTCTTGTCTCTGCCAGATAGTCTCCCTGCCACAGCCTCTGTTGCCCCCGGACTTGGTCTCTGCTACTCCAGAGATCTTGAACATCTTCTTCTGATGGTTCTGGCTTTTTTTGTCTGAGATGGATCTTAAATGCAGAGGAATGGCTTTGATGGAGATGTTTTTTTTTTTTTGATTTTTGTCTTTTAGCAGAAGGAAACAAAGAGTTCACACCCTCTACCAAGATCAGGATTTAATCCCATCCATAGTATTGCAGAGAACTCTGCCCCAATGGTGTAATAGCCACAGGTTTAATTCTGAAGCCCAGAACTAAAACACACTGCATAAGGAAATCTGGCTGGCAGAGTCATCTTAATTGACTACATCTCAGCAACCAAATACCTCATGGGTTCTGATTCCCTGGTTTGGAAGCTTAGGTCATGGTTTCATGGGCATCCCAGATAATTGGTTGAATATTGTGTTTAGTGCTTCTTCTCAATCACCCAGTTCTTTACATAGTGCCTGGAGTCTTACCATTTCGCAAGTGGGCATACAAGTCACAATGATTGGTTTCTGTGCACCCAGAGCAACAGAATAAGGGGAGCCAGGAGTAGGAGTAGGAAATGGAAAATTATCCCCATCAGTAGCTGCCTCCTTTGCCATGAAGTATTGGATGGTACCTGGATACTATTACTGGGCATTTTGATAAAAAAAACCTCTATAGATGAGTTGTACATGGCACAAAACAGAAAAATTCCCATGGAATCCAAATTTTCTGGAACCATGGAGGTTGGATGAACAACCAAAACTTTTGCCCTGAATTTGTCTTGAAATCTTAAGCCAAAACATCCCCTGAAATCTAAACAAAACAATAACTTAACCTCTTAATAAAGAAAATCTTCCTTTTTTATATTTTAAGATTTTTTCTTATGTATATTTATTTATTTAGCATTTTATTTGGAGCACTTACAATTAATATTACAATCCATAGTTCCATTAGATGAAGAATAATTGTAAAATTGCTGTCATCATCATTTTTAATACATTTTCTTTCTTCTTGAACACTTTGATGTCAGCTCTCCATTACCCCCTCCCTCTCTCACCCTACCATGCCTATGGACCCTTAATATAGTATACATTCTTCTTTTTAACTTTTGCTATATCTTACACCAACCAATGCATCCATCCACCTACAAGTCTGTTGTTTGCTCCCCTTGAGTGAGGTTATGTATTCATTGCTTTCTTTTTAATTGAGGTATTGAACTGTTTTGTTTTGTTATTATTGTTAGGTTTTTTGAAAAATGTTTTTCTGAATAGGAAATTCAGGACATGTGAATCAACTGGAACAATATTCAGATCAATGTCTCTTTGTGGGCATAGAAGGGAAGCTGGGAGAAATGGGGAACCAATAACGATGAGTACAGGAACAAAGAAAAGATTCTAAAGCTGATTATGTTGATGATTATACAACTCTTCTTCATGCTATTGAACTATTGAATTGCGTGGTATGTGAATTATATGCCAATAATATGATTTAAATACTGTGAGATTAGAAATAAATGGATTTGAGTGTATGCTGTTCTAAGAGCATAACTCACTGCCATATATAGAACTCAACTATCTATGAAATTCAGCTCACTGCCTTTGATTCAGTGCTGTTACACAGCAACCCTATAGGACAGGGCAGAACTTCCCCTGTGAGTTTCCGAGACTGTCACTTTTTTATTCTCTTCCATTTTATCGGAAGCTCTACAGATATTAGAACAATCCATTGTCCAATGAGAGCAAGCATGATTGTACAATTTCTGCCATCATCATTTTCAAAGCATTTTTTCCTTGTACTCTTTGATATTAGCTCCCTTTTATCCCTCCCTTCCCTTCCTCTCAGGATCACTTCTTTTATTAAATATTATTATTGTTCTCTTTTCTTTGGCCTTATCTTACGTCATCCAATGTATTCGTTCACTGACCACTTTGTTATTTGTTACTTTCAAGTGAGGTTACATAGTTACCTTTGCTATCAGTTTTCCTTTCCCCCCTCCCCCATGAGTCCCCTCTCTCTGTAAGCTCAGGGATTCATTACTTAAAAAAATCATTTTATTGGGGGCTCATACAACTCTTATCACAACCAATACATGCATCAATGGCATGCAGACCACAATTTGTACATTTGTTGCCATCATCATTCGTGAAACATCCTCCTTCTACTTAGGCATTTGGTATCAGCTCCCCATATTTCTCCTTCCTCCTTCCTCCTCCTCCCTCATAAACCCATAATACTTTTCAAATTATCATTATTTGTCATATTGTACACTGTCTGATGTGACCCTTCATCCACTTCCCTGCTATCCATACCCCAGGGAGGAGGTTATACGTAGACCCCTGCAATCGGTTCCCCCTTTCTACCCACCTTCTCACCACCCTCCTGGTATCACCATTCTCACCACTGGTCTTGAAGGTGTTGAATGGATCAGGGAGCAGGCATCATTACTCTTTACTATCTCTATTACTCTTTTTGCTATTATCTTCTTGGATTTCATGTATCAAGTGATCTTAATTATACAATTGAGCATACACAGGTCTTACAAGTTTAATGAATTAAAGCTTAGACTATCATAGTAGGGGGAGGAAATATGAAGGAACTAGAGGATAGTTGTGTGTATCATCCATTCCTGTGTTAGTCTGAGTAGACAAGAGAAACAAATTCATGGGCCCATATATGTGTATGAAGATATATACATCTTGTCTATATACAAGAACAATTGAACATTGAGAAAACATTCCAGCTCAGTCCAAAACAAGTCCATAAGTCTCATATTAACCCATATGTCTGTTAGTATTCAATAACATCCTCTTCAGACTCATGAAATGCAAGGAATGTTGCTGAATGTAGAAGATCACAGGTTGGGGGTATCCGTGCTGACAGGGGTCTCCATGTGGCTTCTCCGGCTCCAGGGCTGTGGATGCATCAGGGTAGGTCCATGTGGCATCTCCTCAGGGTTGTCTCTCTGGGAGTGAGCAAAGAGAGAAAGTGTCTTCCCCCTCCAAAGAGGAAAATCAAGATTTCTGGTATTCTCAGGAGGTCACACAGCAGCCTCTTTGGCTTTCATCTACTTGACAGACTAGACTCCACCTCTACATACTTAGTCCTTAATCTGACAATTATAGAACACTTCCATGAGGTACTTTCCAATCTTCTTACAGGTGGTTTTGGGGTCTCCACTTTGCCTATGCTCCTTCATGTCAATTTGGTTGCTTGTTTTTGAACTTCTGATACCTGTTCTCATTGATACCTCATGATTCCTCAGACCGGTGTGTTCCTTCCATGTGGACTTTGTTGTTTCTCTTCTAGAAGGCTGCCTGTTTAAATCCAAACCTTTAAGACCCTGGGCACTATATCTTTAATAGCTGGGCACCATCTTTTTTCTTCACCCCATTTGATTAATCACCCATTTTATCTTCAGTGATCATGTCTGCAAAGTGTCATACATTGCCACATCATTAGAACAAACCATTTTTGAACTGAGGTAAGATCAAATATCTATTTATCTCTCTATATAGATGTATATGGACAAGTCCATCTATCTTTATAACTTTACATATTTTCCATATATACATATCTAGATTTAAACCGAGATGTATAATTTTTTACTTTCATATTCTTTCTTCTTATTCGTTTTTCTTTCTTCCTGCCCTACTATCATGTTTACCCATCGTTCACCTCTCAGTAATTCCTCTTGGATACATTTCTATTGATCAAACATGACAAGGAACTCTACACCCTCCTCACCATCACGTTTAGATTCTTTGCTATTCCCTTGTCCCTGTTGGTATTGACTCATCTCTCTCCACTCCTCTCCCTAACCAAGGTCAACTCCTCCCCCGCCTCAATCTTTGGCCGTTGCTGTCTCCTTGGGATTGCTTATCTTCCATATCTTGTATAAATAGACACCAAAGGAGCACACACACACACACACACACACACACACACACTAAAGAGCCTGTGCAAATAGTTCCATGTCTAACTAATTGTCCTGACTCAAGTAGATAAGTATCCCTCTGTCAAATAGAGCTGACCCTGGTAAAATCCATCTGTCCATTATTCTTTTCTTTAGGGGATCCATCTCCCAGGACCTGTTTACCTAACAGTACTTACACCCTTTTAGTCCTCAGTGTTCATGTCTGAGTGGCTTGGTTTCTATAAGACCCCGTTGCTCTCCATGCAGTCAGGCCTGGAGCGGTTTAGTGTCCTACCCCCCTCCCCATTATCCCTTTAACTTTCAGTGTGGCCCCTCTTGCGAGTAGCCCCTAACAAGTTCAGATGTGGTGTGAAATAGTTACGGTTTATTGTGCCAACCTGGCTGATAAATACATGTGGAATTAATTGAAGGACACAGAGATAAATGGCTAGTCGAGCCTCATCTTTCTAGTCTCTTGCTTTCTGATGGTTGAACCAGGGTGCAGCTGCCTTAGCCTGTTCCCTGCTTCAGCTGGCAAGGCTCACTTCCTATGAGACATCCCTAGGGAGAAGCCACATAGACTGACCCCAATGCAGCCCTGGGTGCTGGAGCAGCTGTGTGGAGACCCTGCCAGCACTGAGATGCTGACACATTCACTGATTTGGCTTTCCTCCTGTTGTCAGCATCACTGTGTGTGCTTTGTGAGATTGAGGAGGACATTGTAGATTTGTGTCCAACATGTGGGCTAATTTTGAATTTATGGGCTTGAACAACACTGGGTTGGGACACTTTCTTAATGACACTTATCCTTTATGTAAAACTCTCATATATGTGTGTATGTATATATATGTGTATACATGTGTGTATGTGTGTGTATGTATATGTGTGTGTGTGTGGTTTTGTGGATTTGTTTCTCTAATTTACCCAGACTAGCACAAGGTGCCAAGCCCTGGCTCCCGAGTCAGATATCTGTAATGGAGATCTCTCAGGGAATTTGTGGCTTTGCTCCCATTGCTCATCTGTTGCACTTCCCTCTTGGTTTGCCCCCATGTGGGCTGGTCAGGTTGGCCCCTTTTCCAAAACTGCATCTTCAGTGTCCCCTGCAGCACTGAGGGGACATTATGGCTCCAGCTTGGGCCATCCCTGCAGACGGTCACTCTTTCTCTTAGTAAAAAACCTCCTCTTTGTCCGTGGAACAATTTTGGTGTGCCACCCAACTTGAACTATGTAAATGGGATCAAAATGGCATAAATAGCTCTGCCATTTAGATGGGCCCCAAAGGAGGCAGTGTGTTTGTGTGAACAGGGAGAGACAATGCAAAAGAAGGTGAGGACAATGGTTGTACAACTAGAATGTAATGAAAGATCATTATATAGTGTGTGTGGAAATTGTTGTATGTGCTGCTGTACATATTCTTAATATCAATAAACTATACAAAATGAAAATAAAATTCTATGGTATACAGTTCTAGCTGACACATAATGTGGTTGGCATGAGTTGGAATCAGCTCAACAGAAGGAGTTTAATATTGATAAAGCAGATCTTTCTTATCATAGTGTGTGTGTGTGTGTGTGTGTGTCCATGTGAGTGGAGAGGAGTTTATTTAGGGAAGAATGGTTTTAGGTGAGATCTAAACGGAGTCTACAAAACCATATTCCAAAGGGAAGAGAGAGGAATGAGTGTGCTACCCCGACCATTCTCCTTTTGAGAAAATTTAATTATTGAGTCCCAAGAAGCATTTTCTTTTAATTTTGTAAACAACTGTGTTCTCAGCAGGCAGATGGAGGTAAACCAAGGGGCAAACAAGTAGGAAAAATAAGCTATGAAGTGTATTCACAAAATAGGATTGCTATTCTACCCCAGAATTTAATAGAAATGCTTTTGACTGTTGTTCTACAGTCAACATGACTCATCTGATTGGTGACCATGGTAACACAATCAGGTCACACGGAGGTTCATGCTGAGATCAAGCATATGTAGATCTCCTAGTTCAAATATACATAAAGATAAGAACCTATTGGTAAGAGTCCCCAATGTTAGGTTGAAGATGGTTGTCTTCTGCCAAGCTTCTAATACTGAGAAAGCAATCATTTGTTTGCTGTAGCCATACATTCTGCACAGAAGGGTTTTCAAATTCACTGGGGGGAAAGATAATTCAGAAATGTGAAACCAGAATGAGTGCATCGATGTTGCTTCATAGATCTGTGTAATTTACTCCCTGGGGTTTGTAGTGTGTCTGACTTATATTTTAGACATAATTAAGTAATCAGCAGTGTACATTGTAAAATGAATGTTTAGGCTGCTTGAGGTTAAATTTTCACAGCCATAGCAGCTGCGTGGTGCTAGCGACCACCCCTCCCAGCAGCCAAATCCTCTCCCTTGCATACAGTCAGTTATTTAAAATCTGTGAATGGAGCTAAAATGACTTCCACAGTCCTTGTTGCTGTCATCTAAAGAGCAACCACATGGTAACCAGTGGATACCAGCTTTAGTGCCCTTCGTAGTAGTGATCATGCTCTATTCTGGCCCAGCCCCCACAGTAAGAATAATTCTATCAGGGACAAATAACAACAAAAGAAATGGCCCATTGCTGTCCCTCTGTTTCTGACTAAGCGATGTCACAGGACAGAGTAGAACTGCCCCAGAGGGCTTCCCAGGCTGCCACTGTTATAAAAGAAGGCAGCCTCATCTTCTGCTCTTGGAGCGCTGGTGGGTTCAAAACCCCAACTTTTCTGTCAGCAGCCAATGCCTTAATCTCTGCACCACCAATGTTCCTACATCTGTGATAGTTTTAATAAGACTTTTATTTAGATACACTCTCATCTGATTCTCCAAAGCCTCTCTCAACAAAGAAAGAATTTTCATCTGTCACCTCAGTGTTCTCATGCTAGGACCCTCTTTTAAGGTCATACAGCTCCTGGTAGAAAAGCACCAACCCAGAGATCTACAACACAAACCAAACTCACCGTGCTTGAGTTGTTTCCAGCTCAGTTGGACCGTACGGGACAGATGCAGGGGCATCATGATTGTTATTGCCTTTGTTTTTCTGTCTCCAAAATCACCCCTGTGCTGTCCTGCCAGTGTCACAGACTCTTACTCCGCGGGGCCTGCTGATCTTTCTTACTTGCAAGGGTAGTCCCTCAGCAGACCCTTGGAAAGATGGGTGAAATGAAAGGGGATTAGGACTCTTTTCTGCTTCATGTTCTCATCTTCTGTTGCACTCCTTCTCTCCTATTTCTAATGTTACCTATTCGCTTTTTATATATAACTAACTCATACTCACTCTCCCCACCCCACCCCAAGTCCAAGAGAAGAGAAAGGCAAGAGAAGGGGCAGGTGGGGGATGAGGAATGACTTAGAATGGTTGTCGGCTTGCTCAAATATAGGATTGATTTAGATCAAAGGCTTATGGAACTGAGGAGTTTCAAGAAGATGTGGTGGGCATTCTTTCTATTAAAGTGCAATTTTTTTACTTTCTAAAGAAATAGTTGAAATTTATGAGAATAGTCTCACAACACAGACACAAAAAGTAAAATTTGAAGTCCTCCCTTCCAACTCCTACTCTAAAGAGGTGACCATTGTAAGAAATTTGACGTGTACAATCCTAGACTTGTTACTATGCTTAATGAATTTTGTGTAATACATGCAGTATACAATGTGTGTATGTATTGAAAATGTTTATTATATTATTTCTATACAATTATCCTGCAATATACTTTATTTAATAATATGCTAATATTAGTGTTTATTGTATGTAGATATACCTTGTTATCTTGAAATTTTTAAAAATTGGGATTTAAGTCACTTACAGAGCAGATCAGTTTTACATTCAACAATTCATACAAATTTTGTTTCAACTCATATATTGCAACTCCCTACTTCCTCTTATGAATCCTGTGTCAATTTCTTTTTCGTTTCTAACCCTGTCCTTGGGTAAATGCTTCCCCTTTCATCTCAAATGGTTGATTATTACAACTTACAGCAATAACCTCTGTTTGTAACAGAGTAGCACTGTCTTACAGGGTATTTAGCCTTGGCGCTGTCCTCTTTATTATCATCACCATAATGTGGGACACCAAAACTTGGGCTGCTCTTTTTGGGGCAGGATCACCTTCCCTCACTGTGGCTGTCCAGCGGGGGTGGGGGCATCCCGGGGCTCAGCCTTGGAAGCAGTTTCCTTTGCTCCCACTCTCTCGTAATCTCACCTCTGGCTCCTGGCTTTAAATACAAATGTATAGCTCCTGCTCATACTGTTCTCTGAGCTCCAGATTTTTACCCATATCTGTTTGCTTCATAGAGATCCCTGGTGGTGTAGTGGTTTCAAGTAGGGCTGCGATCCTTGTGATCGGCAGTTCAAAACCACCACCAGCTCCTCAGGAGAAAAGCAGGGCTTTTTTACTCCTGCAAACAGTCTCAGGGACTCCTCAGGGGATGGATCTGAGTCAATATCGAGTTGATGGCAGGGAGTGAGTCTGCTTACTATCTCCCATTGAACATTGCACCTACAATGCCATCCTTGATCTCCTTCCTATCTCAGTCAATGCTATCTCCAATCTTCTCAATTGCTAAACATAACTTGTTGGAGTCGTCCGTGACTCCTGTTTCTCTACCTTTCCACAGCTGATTTTCCAGGCAACTTTGTCCCTTAACTTCCAAATATATCCAGAATCCAAGCTCTTCTCTCCCCTAGCACTTGTTACCACTTTGACCTAAGGCATCACCTCTGGCATGGTTTATTGCAACCTACTATTGATTGGCCTCTTTGATTGTCATCCTGTCCCTCTAGCAATCTTTTTACAACCCAAGCTAAGATAATAGTCCTTCCCATCATAGTAAACATTTACTAGGTGCCAGATACTTTACAACTATCAATCCGTTTAATCCTTATAACAATCCTCCAAAGTAAAGCTTACTTATATCAACACTTGGCAGATTAGGAAACTGAGACGTAAAGGGGTTAAGTTATGTGTCCCTGGTTGCATGGATGAAGAGGAGAGAATTTGAAGAGGGGTAACTGCGAGAAGCTCAGAGTTAGGGTTCTTAGCTTCATCTGTCCTAGGCAATTGGTTTTCTTGCCCTGTTCAGCTCAGACGACTTTATAGCTATCGTCATACTAAACCAAGCTGCCCCAAACCAAACTGAAACAAAATCCATCATTTCGTCGACCCCAGTGTGTGTCAGAGTAGAATTGTGCCACGTGGTGTTCTCAACGGCCACTGTTTTTAGAAGTCATTTGCTAAGACTTTGTTCTAAGACACCACTGGATGACTTGAACCATCAACTTTCCAACCAGCAGCAGCAAAGTGTGTGGACTCTGCACCATCGAGGATTCCTGACAGTCATACTCGTGACTTTTTGTCTAATGTGTGTTCCGGGCTTTTCATGCTCTGTATTGAAAAAGCTCACTGCCGGGGATCGATTCCAACTCATGTGAGGTGGAGCAGCAGTAGAGACTAGAACTGTTCCTGGGGTTTCTGAGATGGCCACTGTTTAGAGAGAGCCAAGTCTTTCTCCCAAAGAGCTGCTTGTGGTTTTGAACTGGTGACCACACAGATTTCAAACCAATGTGTAGCCAGAGTGGTGGGTAATTTCGAACTGCTGCCCTTGAGGTTAGTAACCCCAACAGGTAACTTACCACATCATGCTGACCCTGTCTCTGTGAGATGGCCCTCTGGTCAGCTCTGCATGACAGATGAGGCCACGGAGGCTTAGTTTTGTGAGGTTTCATAGCAAGGGACTGAGATGGGCTGTGTTCTTGGGTCCCTAATACTTCTATTCCCTGAAAAAACACAGTTTATCAGTGAGTGATGGAAGGGATTCTGGATACCTCTGGCAAAGCCTATGAGAAAGGTTTTAAATGTCTCTTGGGCCAAGATCCTTCTCTCAAAAGCAGACTATTGGATCTAATAAGTCAGGGAAATACTGGGCTAGTCTGCTTCTTTGGGGGATGGGGAACCTGGTTGATGAGATCGTGACACCCTGTCAGGCAGAAATGAAAGCATCATGGAAATGTTTGGCCTGAGGCAGAGTCTCGACAACTCCACAGGGAGCGAAGTGGGCAGTTTATTTCCCAGGTCTGGCAGGGGGCCCAGGCTCTGCTGGCACTCATGTGGTTTAGGAGTTCCAGGTCATAGTAGAGCGATGGTCGGTATCTCCAGTTGCTATCAGCCTCTTGGATGTGCTGTTTCTCCTTTACCTTACTCAAATAGAGAAAGGATCATGCTGCTGCCTTTTCTTGCCTGTTTAGTCTTCAGTCCTTTGGTAATCACCAACGATCTTCTGATCAGCATCTTTCCTTGACTTTAGACTGGCCTCACAACTTCACTCAAGCACTCTCCTCTGCCAGGAGCATGTATCCCATTCCCCACACCCACTCATGGCTCCTCTTTCCTTCTTCCCCTGGCTTATGACCGAGACAGCTGTCCCTTCCCAGCTCTCCTCTCAGCAAAACCTTCCAGATCCTTCTGACTAGCTATTGGTAAAAGAGAAATGAAAGAACTTCGACAACTAAATGAAAGGTTAGCTGTTCAAATCCATTCAGCAACTCTGTAGGTGAAAGACCTTGTAATCTGTTTCCATACAGAGTGAAGTCAGGCAAACCCCACATCACAGTTCTATTCTGTCCCATGCAGTTCCTGTGTGTTTATACTGCTGCCATGGCATCTCACCACAATTAGGGAGTTCAAGACCTGGGCCTGCAGTCTCAAAGCGCCATGAGCATCTTCATTGTGGCACTCATCACAGTCTGAAATCCTATTCCCTAAAGTAAAATTGATCATAGTTGAGTAAAGCTCGTGGGAATAAAGCCTTTTGAACTTTCATTTGCTGATAGGGCACCACTCAAACATGAGAAGAAACAGCTATAAAACAATATTAGCCAGAAACTTGGAATGTATAAAATATGAATCTAGGAAAATTGGGAGTTGTCAAAAATGAACTGGAATGCATACAGATTGGTATCCTAGATGAAAGTGAACTGAAATGAACTGGTATTGGGCATTTTGAATCAGAGAACCCTATGCCTATCTATTTTGGGAATGACACAATCAATAGGAATGCGGTTGAATTCATTATCTAAATGGACATTTCAAGATCTATCTTGAAGTACAAGGCTGTCTTTGATAGTATTATACTAATCTCCTTCAGGGAGATACAATTATTATCCAAATTTGCTGTGCCACTAAATTACAAAAGCTAGTAATGTAGAACTGAAAGAATTTTACCAACATCTTCAGTCTGAAATTGACCAAACATGCAATGAAAATGCACTGATAATCATTGGTAATTGGAATGTAAAATTTGGGAGCAAAGAGGAAGGTACGGAATTTGAAAAATATGGTCTAGGTGTTACAGACAAAGCTGGAGATCAAATGATAGAATTTTGAAAGACCAAGGACGTCTTCATCAGAAATAGCTTTTTTCAGCAATGCAAAGATGACTGTACATGCAGACTTCTCCAGATGGGATACATGGAAATCAATATGACTACATCTGTGGCAAGAAACAGTGGAAACCCTCAATACTAGCAGCTAAAACCAGGCCAGGTGCTGACTGTGTAACAGACCATCAATTGTTCAGATGTAAGTTCAGTAAAAGGTGAAAAACAAGTCCATGAGGTCTATGCCATCTGAATTTCAGATCATCTCAAGATTAGATTTGAAGCATTGAATTTGAGTTACAGAAGACTTGATAAGCTATGAGAGGACATTAAGAACATAATTCATAAAGAAAACAAAAGGTCATCAAAAAAACAGGGAGAAAATAAAATATCCATATGAATTTCAGAAGAGACTCTGAAATTTGCTCTTAGTAGTAGAGTAGCTAGGACAAATGGAAGAAATGACAGCATCAACCAAAATGATGACACAAACAAAATTTCAAAGGGCAGCTCAAGAAGAACAGGTAAAAAATTATAATAAGTGTGCAATGATCTGGAGTTAGAAACCCAAAAGGGAAGAACATGCTCAACACACCTACATCTGACAGAATTGAAAGAAAAAAAACCAAGCCTCAAGTTGAAATGTTGAAGAATTCTTTGGGCAAAAATGGAGAGAATATACAGAATATACAGAAACCCTGTACTCAAAGGGACTGGTTGAAATGCAACCATTTAAGGAGGTAGCATGTGACCAAGAGCCAATGGTGCTGAAGGAAGAAGTTCAAGGTGCGCTGAACGCATTGCAAGGAACAAGGTTCCAGGAAGGATGAAATACCAGTTGTAATATTTTAATAGGCAACTGAAAGACTGGAAGCGCTCACTCATTTATGTCAGGAAATTTGAAAGATAGTTACTTGGCTAAGGGCCTGGAAGAGATCTGTATTTGTATCCATTCCTAGAAAAGGTGACCCAACATAATGCTCAAATTATAGGACAATATCATTGAAATCACAGGCAAGTAAAACTTTGCTGCAGATCATCCAACAAGAGTCGTAGCAGTACTTAGGTAGGGAGCTGCCAATGGTTCAGGCCAGATTCAGGAGAGGACATGGAACAAAGAATATCACCATTGTCAGATCTTTGCTGAAAGCTGAGAATAGCAGAAATGTTTACTTGTGTGTCTGTCGAGGCATTTGAGTGTATGTATCATAACTAACTATGGATAACCCTGAGAACTCCAGAAGTCCAGCAATTCCAGAACACTTGATTGTATGCACTTGGAACCTGTATATAGCTCAGCAGGCAGTTATGCATCTAGAACAAAGGAATACTGCATGATTCAAGATCAGGAAAAGTTGACACCAGATTTGTAACCTTTCAGCATAGTTATTTAATCTGTATGCTGAGTAAATTATCAGAGAAGCTAGCTTATATAAAGAAGAATGTGGCACCCGGAATGGAGAAAGGCAACATGCAGATGGCACAACTTTTCTTGCTGCAAGTGAGGACTTGAGGGAATTGTTGATGAAAATTAAAGATTATAACCTTTATTATGGATTATAATTCAATGTCAAGAAGATCAAACTTTACAACTGGATCAATAGGTAGCATCATGATAAATGGAGAAAGGATTAAAGTTTTATCTGTCTTCGTTTCATAATCAACACTCTTGTGGTGGTCAAAAGATCACAAGATGCGTTGCATTCAGTACATCTGCTGCCCGAGATCTCTTTAAAGTGTTGGAAAGCAAGGATGTCACTTTGAAGAAACAAGGTGCACCTGACCCATACCATGGGATTTTAAAGGATCTCCTCTGAGAAAATTGCATATGGAATATGGAAGAGGGAAGAAGAATCAATGCATTTGAATTAGGTTGCTGGTAAAATATGGAAAGTACACTGGAGACCAAAAGAACAAATATGTCTTGGAAGCAGTTTAGCCTGTAAAGGCAAGGGTGGTGAGGCTTTATCTCATGCACTGTGAAAATGTTGCCAGGCGGGACCATTTCTCTGAAGAAGGACATCGTGATTAGTAAAGTGGGGGTGGGGGGAGACAGCAAAGAAGAGAAGGCTCCTAGGGAGATGGATGGCACCGTGGCTGCAGCAATGGGGTCAAGCATAAGAACAACGGTAAGGATTTTGTTGTTTGTGCATAGTGTTGCAATGTGTTGGAATGGATTCCATGACACTGAACAGCACAGCAGCAGGAAGCCTGGTGGTATGGCAGTGGAAGCATTGGACTGACAACCTCAAGGTCATCTGTTCAAGCACATCAACCCCTTTTTTTTTTTAAAAAAAAAAAAGATGTGGCAATCTGCTTCCACACAGATTTACAATCTTAAAAGTAATTAAATAACAATGTAAAAGATTTATAAACTCAAAAACTCTGTGGTGCAGTTCTACTCTGTCCTACAGGACTGCATGGAGTTGGAATTGACTTGATAGCAATGCTCTTGGATTCTACTTTCTTTGTTTAATTGCTTGTGTGTGATCATTTTTTTTTATCCAAATCAATACTGATCAATTCTAGTCAAGTCCCCGCCCCTGTGAGTCTTCAAAGTCTGTGCTGTTTGATATGCAAATATTTGTCTTGCTTTTATCCTTAGTGTGGTTCGATCAAAATAGCTATCATTTTGTAAATAACCAGCTACCTATAATGTTCTTCTGTTCCACCCATCTCATGAGGTGCTTCGTGGTTTCATCACTGTTTTTAGTGAAGCACAGTATTCCATTGTGTGACTGTGCCAAGGCTTCTTTATCCAGTCTTCTACTGATGGGGATTTGGGCTTTTTTCAACTTCTCCCTACTGTGAACAGTGCTATAGTGAACACATGTCTGTTGGTGATATGGATCTTATTTCTTTAGGGCATATATCTAGTAGTGGCATTGCAGCCTCATATAGGATTGCTATTCCCACATGTTTGAGGTAGCACCATATCGTTTTCCACAATGGCTGTACATAGTATAGGCCCACTGGCAATATATGAGAGTTCCAATATTTCTGTATTCTCTCCAGAATTTATTGCTTTCAGTCGCCCCCACTCCCCACCCCCATCATTGGGTTACCATTGTTGGTGTACGGTGGAATTTCATTTACTTCTCCCAGGTGACTAATACTTGTGAGCATCTCTTCACATGTTTGTTGGATGATAGTTGAATATCTTTCTTGCCTTTTTTTTTTTTTTTTGGCATCACTGCTCTCTGGTGGTGGGAGGAGGAGGCCCAGCCCCACTGTTGGAATTGAACCTCCATTCCAGTGGGCCGCAGTCCTGCGCACAACCACTACGCCACCAGGGCTCAGCCCCACTTTCGTTCCTTTTTTGAGCCCTGGCCACACTGTTAAGCTGCTAAACATTGGGCTGCTAACCACAAAGCTAGTACTTCAAACCCACCAGCTGAAGCACAGGAGAGCGAGTGAGAGAGATATCTGCTCCTGAAAAGGTTTACGGCCTCAGAAACCCCACAGAGGATCTCTTTGAGTCAGACTCTTCTTAATAGCATTGCCTTTTTAAAAATTATATTTGAATAATTTCCACTTCCCCTACAAACCCTGAAACTAATAATAGATAGTAAGGGTCATGGGAATGATACGACTACTAGCTACAATAATAAATATAAAAGTAGTAGCCAATACTGACTGAACCTGTGTTCTAGGTATAAGACTAAGTTTTGAAATATGTTACTTTAATTAATTCTCACAACAACCCTGTGCATTATATTTTACTTTTGTTCCCACTTCATGGATGTGGAAACTGAGCAACTTGCTCCATTTCACCCCGCTGTCCAGTGGAGTTGCAGGCCTCTGAGCAGGTTTCCTAACAGCAGGGCTTGCTTTAAACTCCATGAGGGCCAAGACTACGTGGTTTAGCTACCCCTTGTTCCCTGGAGTGAGATTCACAGTAGGGAAAGAGTAAGTGCTTTGAGAACTGAATGGGCTGATTGATTCCCATGAGTCAACTCTTCTCTTGAGTTTCCTGTGGACTTGAAAGGTACATTTTGCTTGGACTAAGGAGATTCCATTCACTTTGTGGCAATAATCTTTTTACTCTTGTGCTTTAGAAGGTGGCACTACACTGCATGTCCACAGGATCTGAGAACAGCTTCTACCTTATCATTTTCTCTTTCCTCCCCCTCTTCCCTCACTCTCTCTCGATAGTGTGTATATAAATATATTCAAGTTTGTCACCAAGGACATCAGTCACATTTCAGATCCAATGGGTCACCATGAAAAGAGTTCCATGGAGAGAACAGGATTACAGTAGCTACTCACATGAACTCATTCAGCACCTTTCTGAATACAAACAATGCTCCCAGGGCCAGCTTTCTTGAGCCTAACACCTTGTTGGAGGTACAGAATGGACCTGTCTGTAGGGACTTTTATGGCTGGAGACAGATTTCACTGATGAGATTGGGGCATGAGCACAGACCAGTTTACATAATAGGGAAATTAAAGCCATACTTCACAGAGCTGTTTGATTACATTTTTGTTGGAGCTTTAGGATGGCCTGATCTCTTTAAGGGCTCCTTTCTGCTTCCTGAAATGTGACTGGAAAGGCAGGCTTTGTTTCACCCGACTCCATCAGCCCCACTTTTGACATATTGTGAATACATCCAAAGATGAACATGAACACAGCAAGACCTCGGTGGTAGGTCTTGTACATTCAGACAGGCCATTTGTTGTTGTCCACTGCTGCCTCTTCAGTCTCAACTCATAGGGAATCCATGAGCAATGAAACATTGCACTATCTTGTACCATCCTGGTGACTGACTGGGAACCGGACAATGTTGCTTCCATTGAGTTTTCCTTGGTTGATTTTGTTTCACAAATTGATCACCAGGTCTTTCTTCCTAGCTCACCTGAGTCTGATATGCTACTATTTGTTTTCTACCTCATGGTTATTTATTTAAGGCAGTTTTGTGAAGGACTTAGAATGAGAGTATGAAAAGATATTGATGTACAGGTGAAGATAGAGCTTAGAGCACCACTGTTATTTGCTTGAGGCATTGTCCTGGGTTTGCAGAGATTGGAGCTTCTTCCTCTCCTGTTTCAATTTTTTTGTCTTCTTTCTTCTCGTCTTTGGTTCTTACCTTAGAATCCTTTATGTTATGTAGTTCCAGTGGCCAATCCCTAGACCGGCATTTGGCTGTTGAAACCTCTGTCCTATTTGGAATGGAGGATGGACGAAGATCCCAAAGGGAACAGAAACTCTAATGTGCTGAGTATCTAATATGTGTCAGATACCACACTTAACAGTTTATTTATGTTGTCTTATTTTATTCTTGCAACATCTAGAGATGTAGGTGGTGGGGTCACCCTATTTAGGAGATGAGTGGTTTGGGATTCAGGCAAGGCAGGTAACTTGCCCAGGATCCCTTAGTCAGTAGGTGCAATTGAGCTCAAGATCTTGATCTATTTGATTCTGGATCTGGACTCATGCCTATCTAGAACATTGCCATTCCCAGGATGTAGACAGGTAGGTGAGGCAGTAGAGACCTCAGAGTAGCATGGCAAAAATCTTACTCAAACTCAAGGACTTTTAGGCTATCTGCTTTAAACTCAGCTTAAACTCCTTGCCTCTCTTTTCTCACTTGGGAGGTAAGGCAGGTGTCTGTGCTCATCTGCACCTGTGCTGCAGTTCAACAGCTGGGCCCTTTCCCCTCAAGTTAAAGGAGAAAGAACCCCGGAAGGATTCCAGTGCCAGTCCCAGGTGCAGCTCTGGGTCTGCTTGACCAAGTCTCTCTAGGTTCTGTTGACCCCTACCAGGAAACCCACAAAAGGATAGTGCTCAGAGAACTTACTCTCCCCCCTCCTTGTCTTCACACAAATACACTTTTTTTTGGCATTGGAAAGTCAACAGGTGTGAACAAGTGTACAGAGACCTGGCGTGCCAGAGCTGGCACTGCTTATGGCCTTCACTCACAAGAGATGGCAATTGCCACCTTCTGCAGGCTGCCCATGAAAACACATTGTTGCCTGGCACCTCTGTGAGCTCCAACCAACTTGTGAGTGGGCACCATGCCATCCCAGCAGATGGGCAGAAGGGGTGGGAGCAGCCAAAACAGCCCCATCCTGAAGGTGCATAAAGTAGAGGTGGTGAGGGTTTGATTTCCAACTGATGATATGTCAGGACGGCTCTGTCCATCTTTGATTTATAGAACAGGAGTTGGAGGGGATGCAGCCTCGCATTTAGCCTGTCATCAGTCAGCTGAGGTTCAGTTGGGGGGTGGCGGAATAAATCACTTGAAAACTATTAGAACATAGTGGCTTTGGCTTCAGTGTCCTTAAAGGGAATTTGGGGAATCCAGGAACAGCACTAAAGATAATAATGGATAACAAAGGATAAAGAGGGATTCTAAGGAGTTTTTCATTATTATAACTATGGTATCTAACCACAAACTATCTCAGTGGTATGTTATTGTTGTTAGGCGCCATTGATTTGGTTCATTGATTTGCATAACAGAAGGAAACACTACCTGATCCTACCCCATCCTCACAATTCCTCTCTTCCTATGACTGAACCCATTGTTGCAGCCACTGTTACTCCATCTTGCTGCGGACAATCTTCTCTTTCACTGCTGTTCCACTGTCCTGAGCATAATGTACTTCTCCAAGGACTGGTCTCTCCTGACAACATGTCCACAGTATGTGAAACCAAGTCTTGCCATTTTTGACAATAAGGACCACTCTGGCCCTCCTTCTTTCTTTTTTTTGGGGGGGGGCATCACTGCCCTCTGGTGGTCATGGGAGCTACCCTGAGAGCAGTCACTGGATTTGAACCACCAAGCTCACGGACCGCAGTCCCGCACTCAACCACTTACACCACTGGGGCTCAGCCATAGCCTTCCTTCTTTCAAGAAAGATTTATCTGTCCTTTTAACAGTCCATGGTATTTTCAATACTCTTTACCAGCATTACATTTCAAATGCATCAATTCTTTTTCAGTCTTCCTTATTCCATGTCCCACTTCCACATGCTTATAAGGCGATGGGTTCAGACACACCTTGGTCCTCAAAGGAGCATCCTTGCTTTCCAATACTCTAGAGAGGTCTTGGGTAATAGAGTCACCTGATGCAACTCTTTTTTTGACTTCTTGCCTGTTGCTTTCATGCCTTTCTCCATTTTTCATGTTGCCTATTGGTCTGGTTGTGAGGATTTAAGTGTTCTTTATATTTCATTATACTCCACCTTTGGATTGTAAGGCTGAAATCTTTGATCTTCATTGGCAAGTACTTCAAGTCCACATCACTTTTAGCAAGCAAATTGTGTCACTTGCATCTTGCAGGCTGTTAATAAGTCTTCGTTGAATCCTGATGCCGCTTCATAAAATCTGGCTTCTCTGGTGATTTGCTCTGCAGCAACCTCTCCCTTAGAGGTGGATTATGTCACCATTTGTGTCATTTCGGGATTGACTTGATGGAAAGATCTTTCACTGGGGTCATTTTAATCAATCTTGTTATTTTGTACTATTTTGTAATGGAATATTCATGATACAGGCCACTCCTTTTTATTGGGAACATAGATAGCTAAGAATTAGCTTTCTAAAACAGTTTACTTTTCTCACAGGGAAATTAAGGTTCTGGGTAAATGAGAATCCACAGAACTTTCTCCCAGGCTGAAGGGCCAGACGTTCAGCTGTGCCGTTGTAATTCTGCTTGAAGTATAGTCTCAACTTGTATACAAGGTTGTTTTTTAGTTTCCTGGCTTGAAAGCCAGGTTCTGGTTTTCCTGAAATGTTCTCCTCACTTTCATGTTGAATACTTTGCAGTCTCTGCCAGTCTGAGATTACATGTGGGGTTGCTCTGCTTGTGGGGTACCCAGAAATTATTTACCCACCACTCTATTCTTGCAGTTACAGAGCAAAGGGAGAAAACAGACTACTTAGTGTCCCAGGAGGCAGCTGACAAATAGCAAAGGCTCAGGGCTGAGTGACTAGAGGAGGCTGGTCTCTCAAGGATCTATCCTTGAATGCTTCTGGAGGTCTGGGACAGAGAGATGCTACCCCTTTCCTATGGCTCCTGCTCCCTTAGTTCTGTTATTTAGAACCACAGGATCTAAGATTATGTCTTTCCAGGATAGTGAATAGATTTAATTATCAATCTCAACATTGAGAGACTGGCAGTGACTGCCTGGAGAATTGTCCTGAAAAACAGAAACACACAATAAAACAACATAACTATGGGAGATATGAGTAGACTCAGGAGGAGAGAATGAGGTGATCAATTGTGATGTCTGTCATGGCAAAGAGAAAATTAGACAGTTGTTAGAAACCACTGAGTGTGTTCCAATCCAGAGTGACTTTATACATAACAGAACAGAATGCTGTTGGACTCTGTGCTACCCTCTCAATTGTTCCGATTGAGTCCATTGTTGCATCCGTGGTGTCAATCTTTCTCCTTGAAGGCTCTCATTGGCTGCCCCTTTACAGCTCACATGCTACCTGTTGAAATAGAGGAATGTCCAATTGATCTTTCTGGTACTGCGACTGTACCAAAGGACAGTATGTCTTTCTTCAGGGTTTGGTCTCTCCTGATAGCACGCCCAAAGTATGAGACTAAGGCTTCCATCCTTGCCTCTCAGGAGCACTCTGACCAGACTTCAAGATGCATCAGTTTATCCTTTTAGCAGTCCACGGTACATTCAATCTTCTTCTCCAGGACCACAATTCAAAAGCCTCAGCTCTCATTCAGTCTTCTTTATTCAATGTCCAACTTTCACGGTTGTATATGAGGCCATGAAAAATTCCTGGCTTGGGTCACATTCACCTAGTCCTCGAAGTAAACTCCTTGCTTGTGCTTGTGCAGCAGATTTACCTAAGGCAACTCTTGTATTGAGCTCTTGACTGCTGCCAAGAGCATTGATTGTGGATCCAAGAAAGACAAAAATCCTTGACCACTTCAGGTTTTTCTTCATTTATAATGATGTTACCTGTTGGTCTTATTGTGAGACTTTTGGTTTTCTTCACATTGAGTTGTAATTCAAGCTGAAAGCTGCAATCCTTGATCTTCATCAGACCGTGATTCAGGGCCTCCACTCTTTCAGCAAGCAAGGTTGTATCATCGACATTCTGCCAGCTATTAATCAGCTTTCCTCCCATCCTGATGCAACTTACTGTTTCCTACAAGCCAACTTCTTTGAGATTTGTTCAGCATATAGATTGAACCTGAAGGATGAGAGGATACAACAGTCATGCACATGTTACTTCCTTGTTCGGTTCTGACAATTGCCTGTTCATCTGTGAACAAGTTCCTCATGAGTGCAATGAAGTATTCTGGAATGCCGATTCTTCCCAAGCTTACCCATAGTGTGTTATGATACATCCAGTAGAATGCATTGGGATCATCAATAAAACAGAATAAACATCTTTCTATTATTCTCTGCTTTCAGCCAAAATCCATCTGACATAAGCAATGACATCTCTTATTCCACACCCTTTTCTGAATCTGGCCTGGACTTCTGGCAACTCCCTGCCAATGTACTGCTACAACCATTGTTGAATGATCTTCAGCAGAATTTTGCTTGCAAATGATATCAATCGAATCTGTCATTTGAACATTCTGTTAGTTCACATTTCTCTGGAATAGGTATAAATTTAGATCTCTCCCAGTCAGTCGACCAAGTAGCCACTTTCTGAATTTCCTGGCAAAGATGGGCAAGTATTCTGGTGCTTCAATAGCTAGTTGAAACATTTCAACTGGTGTTTCATCAAGTCCTGTAATATTATTTTTGACTATTTTTTTCCGCTACTTGAATTTCTTCTTAAGCACCATTGGTTCTTGCTCATATGCTACCTCCTGAAGTAGAGAAATGCCCACTTTTTTTGGCACAGTGAATGTGTATTCTTTCCATTTTCTTTTTTATTAAAAAATAATTTTATTTGGAAGCTTTTACAGATATCATAACATTCCATAGATAAATCATATCAAGCAGCATTATACAATTGCTATCAGTTTCAAAACACTTTCTTTCTTGTCAAACTCCTTGATAGCAGCTCCCCTTTATCTCCTCCCTCCCCTACCATACCCCCCAAAACCCTTATTCCTTAATTTTTTTCTATAATATTTTATTTTTGACTATACATTACACAATCCAACATATCAATTCACATATAATTCTCAATTATACAATCATCGTTATTATCAGCTCTCATTTCCCCCCTATTTCTTCCTATACTCCCAGGGACCCATTAATCCTGTTACTGTTCCTTATGGGTTATTGATCTTGACTTTTCTGTACCAAACAATCTTAAATATACAAATGAACATATGCAAATCTAACATGATTAAGGAGGTAAAATAAATAAAAACCATAATAGGAAATATAAGAAATATTAAATATTAAAGAACTGGAGGACAGTTATGAGACTCATCAGTGCAATGCCACACCTGGATTTATCATCATTTTTGTATGGTCTTTCTGAGAGGGATAATCCAATTATCATACAAGGGAGTTTGGATCGCTACCACATCCACACCTCTTCACATTGATTTGGTTGCTTGTTTTAGAACTTCTGATGCCTCTTCCTATTGGCACCTCATGATCACAGGGTTGGTGTGCTGCTTGCATGAGGGCTTTGTTGCTTTTCTGGTAGCTGGCCACTTAGTTAATTTCAAGTCTTTAAGACCCCCAGATGCTATATCTTTCAATATCTGGGCACCATCAACTTTCTTTGCCATTTTAGCTTATGCACACATTTTGTTTTCAGCTACCAGTCAGTAAGGCATCTTACAATTCTACATTATTAGAACAAACCATACTTGTACTGAATTAAGATTTAAGTAGAGACATAAAGTCCATCTGCTTCTTTGTTGCATTTGCATATATAAATACACATATAGATACCCAGTTTTATTTTTTATTAAAAGATAATTTTATTGGGGGCACCGACAGCTCTTATAACAATCCAGACATCAATTGTATCAAGCGTATTTGTACATATGTTGCCATAGTCATTTTCTAAACATCTACTTTCTATTTGAACCCGTGATATCAGCTCCTCTTTTTCCCCTCCCTCTCCCATCCCTCCATTGTTTCCTCTTTATAAATTATTTTTATTTTTATATCTTACATCAACCACCGTCTCCCTTCCCCCATGGTTGTTCATCTCTCTGGAGGTGGTGGTGATTATGTGCTAATCATTGTAATTGGTTCCTCCTTTTTCCCCTCCTCTCCCTGCCTTCAATTTTGTCAGCATCATTTGTTAAAGAAGACTTCTCTTCCACAATGAATGTTTCAGCCCTTTGTAAAAAATCAGTTATCCATAAGTAAATGGATCCATTTCTGACTTCTCAATTCAGTGTTATTGGTTTATCCATCTGCTATTGTATCAGCAGCAGGCCATTTTGACTACTGTGGCTCTGGTTTTGAGATTGCAAACTGCGAAGTTTTTTTTTTTTTCTCTTTTCTTCCTTTTTAGTTGTGCTTTACTTATTCAGGTTCTCTTTCTTTTCCATACACATTTGGTAATTCGCTTGTCTCTTTTTTAAAGAATGATGCTGGAGTGTGGATCAGGATTATATTATGTCAGTAGTTCCCTTTAGGTAGTATTGACATTTTTACAATGTTAAATCTTCCCATCCATGAGGATGGTATATTTTTGCATTTATGTAAGTCTCTTTTGTTTGTTTTGTTTTTGTAGTTTTCTTTGCAGATACTTATTTCTCTGGTTAGACTTAACCCTAGGTATTTCTTCTTTTGAGTTATTATTTTAAAAGGTATTATTTACTGATTTCTTTTTCATTGGTTTCTTTCCCTAGTGCAAAGGAATCTGCCAAATGCCTGAATGTTGATTTTATATCATGTCACTTTTCTGAATCTTTAAATTAGTTTCAACAATTAATTTTTGGACAAGTCTTTAAGATTCTCTATGTATAGGACCATACACGCATATAGAGAGCTTCATTTTTTAAAATAATTTTATTGGGGACTCATACAACTCTTATCACAATACATATGTACATCCATTGTGCCAAGAACATTTGTACATTTGTTGCCATCGTCATTCTTGAAATATTTGCTTTCTACTTGAGTCCTTGGTATCAGCTCCTCATTTTCACCCTTCCCTCCCTATCCCACCCTATCATGAAACCTTGATAATTTATAAATTATTATTATTTTGTCATATCTTACACTGTCCAGCATCTCCCTTCACGGACTTTTCTGTTGTCCATCCCCCAGAGAGGAGGTTATATGTAGATCTTTGTAATTGGTTCCCCCTTTCTATCCCACCTTCCCTCCACCTTCCCAGCATTACCATTCTCACCAGTCATCCTGAAGGAATGGTCTGTCCTGAATTCCCTATGTTTCCAGTTTCTATCTGTACTAGTGTACATCTTCTGGTCTAACCAGATTTGTAAGGTGGAATGAGTGAGTTTCACTTCCTTGACAGTTTAGATGCTTTTATTTATCCTTTGTTGTCTGAACCTTTGGCTAAGACATCCAGGGAAATACTGAATAAGATTGGTGGTAAAAATCACCCTTGTCTGGTTCTTGTTTACAAGAGTACTACTTTTAGATTTTCTCCATTGAAGATAATGTTATCTGTTGGGTTTGTATACTTACTCTTTATTATGCTGAGAAATTTTCCTTTTTTTGATGAGCTTTTTATTCAGGAGTGTATATGAAATTTTGTCATTTTTTTTTCTCCTGTGATTGCTACGATTGGTTACCAAAAGGGTGTGGGGAACAAAAGGTGGATCATGCCTTTTTAATTGCCAGTCACCAGTGTGAGCACTTGTGCTTTCCTGAACAAATTGAGTAAACTCTTATGTTACTGTCCTGATCAAACACTGCTTGAAAAAAGTTCAAAATGCCTGGGCAGATAAACATTTTCATCTGTCTCCTCACTTGCCACTTTGGTTTAGTATCTCCCACTCAATATTTAATCCACTTCTCTAGCCTTTCCCTTGATGCCTCAAGTTCTAGTCTTACCACCTACATCTGATATCTGTTTCATTTGCTCTCTTTGTGTATAGGGTGTGTGCCGTGTGGTTGCCTAGACTGCCATTTCCCTGGAAATTGGCCTCATATATATTTACTAGATGCTCTTTCTTCTTGCATTTATTAAAGGTAATTTCCAAGCATCCCAATTGATCACAAATAAGATTAAAATTTCTCAGTGGAGGAGTGCTGAAGATAAGATGGGTAGATAAGCAAATGTGGGAAAGAAAGTTGATGGTGCTTGGCTATTAAAAGGTATAGTATCAGGGGTCTTAAAGGGTTGTAGTTAAATAAGGGACCAACTAGCAAGGAAGCAACAAAGCCCTCATGGAAACAGCACACCAGCCTGTGTGATCCTGAGATGTCAATGGGGAAACGTATCAGAAGTTCAGAAACAAGCAACCAAATCAATGTGAAGGGGTGTGGATGGAGTAGAGACCCAAAACCTACCTGTAAGATAATCAGACTATCCCTGTCAGAGGGCTACACAGAAAGGATGATAAATCCAGGTGTGGTTTTTCACTGATGAAACACAAAACTATCTTCTAGTTCTTTAATATTTCCTACCTGTACTATTATCATTTTTATCTCTTTAAACCTCATTAATCATTTTAGGTTTGTGTCTGTTCATTTGTATATTTAAGATTGTTCAGTTACACTAAAATCAAGATAGATAACCATTCTGAATCTGTGATTTGGTTAAGGGTTTCCTGAGGGTACTGGAATACAGGTGAGGGAACAGGGGGATAGGGAGGCTGATAGCATTGATGACTGTATAACTTCCTTAATGGGATCGAACAACAGAATTGTATGTGAATGGATATATTGGATTGTGTAAGATATGGCAAAAAAAACCCCTCAAATATGGTCGGGAAGGAAAAGGAGTTACTGGGAGGTGTGGTGGAGAAGAGGAGGGATCAGCAGGCGCTGTTATCCAGGAGTTCAAGGAGAAAGAAAATATTTTGAAACTGATTGTGATATCAGTGGAACAACACTCATGTAATTGAACTGTGGAATGTTATGGTATCTGTGAGAGCTCCCAATAAAATGATTAAAATTAACATTAATAAAATAAAACCACAGGGGACACTTTGTCCTATTAGCACCTCCAGTAATCACAATAAGTTTCAGTCTTGCTGACTCTTTGCAATAAGTAGGATCAAGAGAGATTGCTGCTGAGATGATTTGAGATAAGAATGTTTGCTAAGATGGAGGGTGGTTTATAGGAATTGTTTCTATCACCATGTCCATATTTTTCAGCTACTATTTCTTCCTCTTTGTTTCCAACTTTTCCATTCCAATCATCAATAATTATGCATGCATGTTGATTTCACATTTTATCAATTTCCAACTAGAGTCACATATAAAATTCTTCAATATTATCATCACTCATTTGGGTGCACAAATTTAAATGATAGTTGCATTAGTCTGGGTGGATTTGAGAAACAAATCCGGGGAGATTCATATGTGTGGAAGAAAGCTTTACAGTCTTGATTGTACATTGAAAAAGCATCCCAGCTTGGCCCAGCACAAGTCCATAAGTCCAAAATAACCCAATATGTTGATACCAGTCCATAAGTCCTTTAGACTCGCACAGCCATGCAATGATGTTGAGTGCAGGATGATCACAGGCCAGTGGGTGGAAAGTCTTGTAGATTCAGTGGTTATGGGAGCAACTTGACACTGGCATGGATCTTCATGTGGCTCTTCTAGCTCCAGTGCTGTTGGTCTATCAGCATAGCTCCATGTGGCTTGTCAACAGGAATATCTGCGGGGAATGAGTCTGTATCTGGCCTCCAGGGAGCTATTTATTTTCATTTGTGCCTTCCAAGCTGTGATCTGATTGACAGGATAGACTCCACCCCTTCACAGGTTGACAGGAGATTATGGAGCTGTTACGGTTGTATTGATTGACTTTCCACGAAGATGAATAGATATAATTCTATCACATACAGAATTGTGTTTCATGACTGAGTTTTCAATGTCGTTTTTGAAAGTGAATACCACTGCCTTTCCTTTGATTTTGTTATTCCCAGCATAGGGAATCATGTAATTTTCTGATTTAAAATGGCCAATACCAGTTGGTTTCTGCTCACTAATGCCTAGGATACCTATATTTGTCCATTCCGTTTAGTTTTTAATCACTTTCAATTTTTTAAAATTCATACTTCACACATCCCAAGTTTCTATTACTAGCAGATTTTTGTGGCTGCTTCTCTTTACCTTGAATCATATCCCATCAGCAAATGGAGATCCCAAAGGCTCCACTCCCACAGATTTTCCCAGACTCACATCACTATGGTTGACTCAAATCTGAGAAATCAGCTTCTCCTCAGTCACAGTTTGCATGTCCTCTGTCCGAAGGGGCCCATCTTCTGGCTCTATCTTTGACAATCTTCTGCTTCCATTTCTTAGGGCTTCAGTATTTGACAGTGTTTCAAATCTATGCCTATGATTTCTAGTGACTTCTTCCTTTGAAGTTTGGAATCAAGTCCTTGTCTGTGCTTAGTCTAGAAGCTCTGCAGGAACCTGTGCACTTTGGGTGATCCTGCTTGTATTGAAATATCAGTGACTTAGCTTCCAGCATCACAGCAGCACATAAGCCACCACAGGATGTCAACCAGACAGACGAGTGGTAGAATTAGACAGTTCTAATTAGATAGTAGTCATGAATACTGTACACCTGACATCTCTTCTTCAGTACCAGCCTGATTCTTAATAGATGAAGAAACTCAGGCTTAGATGTAGCTTATGAAATTAGAATTTAACTGTGCTTATCAGAAGTGGAAGAGATGGGAAAAGAGGGAGTCTTTGTTGTGGTAGCATTAAGTTTTTGTTTGTGAGAATAAAATGTCTGGCAACGAATATTGGTGACAGTTGCACACTGTGATTGATGTAATTAGTTTTATTGAATTGTACATGTGAAAAAATGAAGAATTGGCAAGTGTTATGTTCATTATATTTTTATAATCATCAAAAAATCCCTTAGAGAACCGGAGAAGAAAATGAAGGCATAGAAGACACACTTTGACTTGTTGAAGATAATAATTGAGAATACTCACTGTCATCAAGTTGATTCCTATATCATGACCTTATAGGACAGAGTAGAATTGCCTCCTGTGGGTTTTTGAGCCTGTAACTCTTCAGGAGTAGAAGCACTCATCTTTCTCCCTTAGTAGTGAATGCATATATTTAATGTATACTCAGGAATATTCTAAGAGTACCAGTGGCACTGACAATTAAGTGGTCAACTACTAGAAAGATTGGTGACTCCACCCAGAGGCATGATGGGTGACAGCCATGTTGATCTGCTTCTGAAAGGACACAGCCTTGACAATTCTATGGAGCAGTTCTGTTCTGCACACAGTTCTGTTCTGCACAGCGGAATTACTGTGAGTTCAAATTGACAAATAACAGCCACTAATAGCAACAAAGCAAGAGTGTATTTAAAACACTTAATACATAGTAATTTGCTGAATCCTCAAAGTAGCCCACATAGGTCTGTTCTTATTTACTGATGACAAATTAAGAGGCACCCTCTCACTCCCATTGAGTTGCTTCAGCAGAGTGACTCTGCAGGACAGGGCAGAACCTCTCCCATGGGCTTCTGAGACAATAACCCTTGATGGGGGTGAAAAGCCTTGTCTTTCTTCTGCATTTAGATGTGACACAACTCACCTAACACCTTGGAACATGAAGCTATCCAAACTCAGGCTGTCAGGTTTAACCAGTGTTGGTCAAGCACTTCTTCTCTGGCTCTTTGCAAATCACATAGCTTCTTGTTGGTGGAGCCCGGAGCCCAGGTCTCCCAGATGCCATCTTAGAGCTCCTTTTCTCCATGAAAATAAATGCATATAGTTCTCTATGTTCATAGTGTTACTCTTAGATCTTAGAAAGAAAACAAAAAATGACTGTAGCAATAGGTTTTGTGATCACTCTAGTGATAGTGAGGTCTTTTGTCTACTTGGATAGACCAGGATTATCCCACGATATAACTTACCTTAGTGTGACCAGCTCCATGAAAGGGTCTTCTGGAGGACTGAGCCCCGGTGGCATAAGTGGTTGAGTGCGGGACTGCAGCCCGCGGTGTTGGCGGTTCAAATCCAGCAGCGGCTCTCAGGAGTGTCACTGGGTAGCGCCCACGACCACCAGAGGCAATGATGCTCCCCCCCAAAACAAACAAACAAACAAAAAAAGGAAAGGGTCTTCTAGAAAGTAGCCAAGAAGTTGTGAGAAGAAAAGGATAGAAGACCACTTTCTCAATATGGTTACAGTGTTGATACAATTGAGGGATGTTTCATTTGGGGTGTGACCTACACTTGGGCCTACATGAAAATGTGTGGAATCTTGCTCACTTCTGCTTGTGTGAGCCATTTCTTGATATAAATTCTTTTCTCTCTGTATATATCTACAAGTCACAATTGACTTGATGGGATTGAGTTCAGTTTTTATATACCTGCACATTCATGCATGCTTGTGTTTGCTTTCCTAGAGAACTCAGCCTAACATAGGCTCTATGAAGGAAATCATGATTTATCAAGAATTTGGGGTGGGTAGGCATTATGCTGGGAGATGAAGAGTCATATTGTAGTCTTCAAGAACCTCATTCTTCAGAACAGAAAAGGGCTATGTCAAGTCCACTTCATTGATGATATCATTGTCTGCTTACTTGCAAATAGATCTCAATATGCTCTATGTGTCTGGGCCTGAACAGCCTTTTCCTACATGCCAAACCTTTCTTACTCCCCATCATGGTTAATTCTATGATTAGGTCTATGCTAAGGACAGACTGCATCCAAGTTGAGGGTTCCACGTGGCATGATATTACCTCTGAAAACCTGTGTAAGTGGGTCTACAACATGGAGACATGTATTACTTTGCATTGATAAAGGCAGGCTCCACCTGGAAGTTCATTTTTGAAAATTTCTCTGTAGACACTAGTCTCATTATTATGTTATCAGTTGATTTACTTATACCTCTTCTTTTGTCAGAAATATTCTATACTGGCCCTGTTCCATAAGGGCCACTCACTCTCATGGAGGTTAAAGGGACATATACAAATAAGCCATCTTAATGAAAAAGATAGCAGCAGCAATTATAGGCAATCATGTGAGTGAGCTTAGCTGTGATGCAGCAACAGGTTTCAGGTAGAGGTTCCTGGCAGCCAGAGCAAGAAGGAGAACTGAGTGGTACAACACTTTCAGGAATGGAATGGGGAAAGCAAGCGTATGAGTGCTTTCACTCAATAGTCACTGCCACCAACTCCGTACCTGCTCATAACAGCTCTGTAGGACAGGCTGGAACTGTCCCTGTGAGTCTCTGAGACTGTAACTGTTGGAAGGCTTTGTCTTTCTCCTGAGGAGTGGTTTGTAGTTTCCAACTTCTGACCTTCAGGATCTCAGCCCGGTATGTGACCACTATGTCACCAGACTTGGGAGTCTCCTAAATAGCCCCTTACAAGAGCCCCAAATTGACTGCAGTCAGGAGAGATGTACTTTATCACTCCTGGCTGTGTCTCCTTCAAGCCCTTCAGGGGGATTTGCTCTCTGGTGGTCCGTCAGTGAAGAGTCTTCACAGATTAGTTGTCCTCTTACCCTTCACCTGGTGTCTTTGGGTAGTGTAAATGGACTGTTAATTAACTGTAGAAAGTTCAAACCCAGAGGTGCCTCAGGAGAAAGATCTGGCTATCTACTTCTAAATGATCAACTACTGGAACTGCTACAGAACACAGTTCTACTCTGATGCACAAGGGCTCACGCTAACTCTGAGTTAATGTCACTGTAGCTGCATTATCCCACCAATAACAGAAATTTTCCTCTTTGTCAAAGAGGTCATCCTCAGGACTCTTGAGATAGGTTCAGGAATGTTTTTAAGGATCCAAGTTATCTCCATCTTTCTGCTCCTTCATTCTTAGAGTTGGTTTTGTCCTTAGCTTGGTCATAAGAGGGATGCAGAAGTTTTTGGTGGCCTAAGCAACTCTGGCCAAAGAAAGAAGATCTGGTGGTTCTCTTAGGAGTGAGAAATACTCCACTGTGTCATTATCTAGTATCCAGTCACATGTCCTTTCCTAAGTCAGTTACTGGGAATGGCTTTGACTTGACCCATCTCTCATGCCCTGGGAGCTGAGCTGAACCAGAAGCTAGGGGGCTCATGGCTACGTGGGGTCAGGGGAAACAGGAACAAAGCTGGGCTTCTGTTCAGACTGAACCCATACTGTTCACTTCACTTTTCAAACACTATGAGCATTTTTTTCTTTTCTTTTCAATCTGTGTGCTTAGGAGGCATCTGCTAGAGGCATATGCAAGATGAAGACAAAGAATCTGGCACATAGTTCAGAACGTTCCCATCAAGTTCAGAATCTGTCAAAAATGATACAGGGTGTTGGCACCTTTCAAGTCTGTTTATACAATACACAACTGAACAAATGGACAAAAGAGGGCGGTGGTAGCGATGAGGGAGATCTTTAAAGGGAGAAAGCCTAAAAAGAAGAGCTCACATTTTGAGGGCTATGACCCCACAGTGACAAATTAGAAGCACTCCTCACCTTTCTTTGCTGGCTCTGCTGTTGTTCTAGACATGGTTCACCATGCAAACCAGATCGTCTCCCCTAATCAGTTTTACATTCAAGATTGGGGTGGGGGCGGGACAGTCAATAAGGAAACGAGCACATAAGAAAACAAACACAAAAAACAACTTTGAATAATGATAGCAAATATAAGCTGATTGAGGGCAGAGGTTTGTTCTGCACAATCTCTGACTGACTGCAATTGAGTGAGCAACAGCCACAGGGTGTCAGAGCCGAACTGTATCCACAAGGTTTGCAATGACTGTTGTCTCAAACATAGACTTCTCCATCTTTATTTGAGAAACTGTGGAGAAAACTCGAACTCCCTACCTTTAGGTTACCAGTCAAGCACATTAACCCTTTGCACTACTCAGAGACTGCTTGTATGACCACTAGTGCTAGAGACCACATGTGGGGTAGAATAGACCTTCTGTCAATGCAAGGGGACTTTGAAAAATTCAGGAAAAAGTTACATTATCTTCTAATTCTATTTTTTCTATTTGAACCCACCTCATTTTAATTTATTAGTTTTATGAACATAATTTACATGTGGCATAATTCAATAGTTCAGTAATATTAAGAAGAGTTCTACAAGGATCACTACAATTTTAAGGTCATTTCTTCTTCCTTATACTCATTGTTATTAGTTCCCCATTTCCACCCCTTTCCCTCACCCCCAAGAAACCATTCATGCAACTAGTTTTTCTGTAGATTTACCTTTCCTGGATTTCACATACAGAAAAATTTCTATGAATAGAATACAACAAGAAAGGTGGGTTAAACGCTTCCCTTGCCTTGATAAGTGGTGAGTGTCAGTTGATGCACCCTGAGGCTGGGATGGTGGACAGCTGTGCAAGAGCTGACAGAAAGTATAAGAGAGTGTTGCATTTGCAAGTTGGGATCTCCTTTCCTCATTGACATCTACTACCTTTCCTTTAAATCATTCTTTCTTTCTTCTCCTTCATCCTTGGTGAGGTTGCTTTATGTTATAGTAAATGGGCAGATCTGAGAATTCTGCCACTGTTGGTAACCTGAGTCTTTGTGTACTAGCTTTGTGCCTCTGACAAATTCTCTAAGTCCCAGTTTCTTGCTTGCAAATAAAGTTGATATAACACCTACATCACAAATGTGTAATGAAGTTAGATGAGTCCCAGGATGTGACAGTGACTGGTTTATGGGTGAGAAGCCCTGAAAAAATGATGCTTTGCTTTTTCAACTTTCTGGTCTGAGCACTCCTAAGCTGCCACTTTCTGCTGAATGCCCAAGGAATGATTGCAGTTCAGCAATCAGGAATGTGAGAGTGTGAATTTGTGTGTGAACTGATCCCTGTGTGAATAGTTAGAGATCATGTTGACTAGACACTCCTGCCTAGTGTCAGAATCAAATTTATCAATCAAGCCAAAGCCTGATGAGATCTCTTTGATGTCATAAGCCTTTGGTATAGGAGCAAGATGAACAGAGACAACCTTTCTCTTTGCCCCTTCACCTTCCTGCTTGCTGGGGCTGCCATCAGCCCAGAGAGCTGCCAGCAGTTTGCCATGTTTCCTTTGACTTTGGATCCAGGCAAACCTGCACCCACTGGTCTGTTATGGTACTGCTTCCCAGTTCACCATCCTGCAACACCGGCATGTGGCTCTGTGAGTCTGAGGTGGGACTAAGGGACTGACATCGGGCTTAAGGAATTGAGTTTAACAGGGGTGGGATGCCTTCTTGATATATAATTATTTCTTGATGTAAAGCTCTTTCTTATACTTATATATGTGTCACTGGATTTTTTTCTTTAGACTACCTAGCCTAACTCATTACATTTGATACAATTAGATGTTCACTTCTGGGAGCTTCCTACAGCATCCTGGTTAAGGATGCTCTGATTATATGAGACACTTAGATCATTGATGACCAGCCTAAGTGTCTCCAGCTGCTTTATCTTAAGTGTACATATTTGATAGCTTTTCTTTTCCTCTTTGTTAGAAGGGAATATGTATGAAGAATAATATATTTGGGGCCTCCCTCTATGAGAAACGCTCTAATCTTCCCTGATTTGGGACATTTCCTCTTCAGACAAGAGTGGGAAGGATGGATTTAACAAGAGGACTCCTTTAATGTCCGGAAACTGCTCTCCACAGGAGACCTGGCTGTTGACAGGGAAGTTCAACTCCTCTCCTCATTCTTAGCAGGTATGAATTTGTTCCTTGAGGAAATTCCCCAAGTTTCATGGGCTTACAAATGTCTGTGTCAGTCTCCTAACTGAATAGGAAGGAAATGTTGACTTCTTGACACGGTTTCTCAATAAACTCGACGCTTGGCATCTTTTCCATCTCTTAGATATCTATTGATAGCTTCTAATGATGACTCTTCTATACTATGAACCCTGGTGGCACAGTGGTTAAGCACTTAATGCTAACTGAAAGATTGATGCTTTGAACTCACCCCCTCATCCTTAGGAGAAAGACATGGTGTCTGTTTCTATGAAGATTACAATCTCAGAAATCCAATGGGGAAGGGAGGTGTTGTGCTCACCTTTATAGGGTCATTGTGAGTCAGACTAAACCCAATGGCAATGGCTTTCTCTTTGATTTTGTTGGTATATTAGTATGTAGTCTGATGTTCTTTGTGTGAGAAATGATTTTTAGGTGCTGCAGATATAGAGCTGGACTATGCACCACACCATGTAAGATTGTGAAAGGAAGAAAAACGTAATAAGTGACTCAACCCATACCAATTGTGTATGTGGTTGAGGGTGTGACCATGTTTTATGAACAGGGTATCTAAGAGTGAGCAGCTTTCTCAGAAAGGGAAGACTGTAGAAAGGAGACCTGAGAAAATAGTTCATGGAAGCAGAGGAACTTGGAATTGGTCCTTCAAGAAAGAATAGGGTTTCTGTTACTTTAACAATGAGTGGAATACATTTCAGAAGTGGAGGAACAGATTGAACAAAGGTGTATGTATGAATGAGTATGAGGGATATGAATATGAGGAGGGACAGAAGGATAAACCTAATCCCCACTGAGAATGTACCATATACAAGGCACTGCTTTAGACTCTGACCTTCTGGGAGCTTGTGTTCTAGTGAATGAGATATTAAACAAGATGGGAATGGACACATGATATAGGTAGAAACTGTAATAAAGCATGAATGAACTAAGCAGTGTTATGATTGATTGTAATAGGTTTATAATTGACAAATTTTGCTGTAAACCTTTTCCAATTTTGTATCAGTCAATATCTGTTTGTTCTGTTCAAATGACTACCTCTTGAATCCATGTGTGGGTTCTGTATGAGCACAATTATTAAATCTGTATGCTGAACAAATAATTTGTAAGGCCAGACTATATGAAGAATACAGCATCAGGGTCTGATGACACAACCTTGTTTGCCAGAAATGAAGGTAGCTTGAAGCATTTATGGATGAAGGTCAGAGGCCTGACAAAATATATTTCATTCTACCTGGATTGTGGAAGCTGCAGGCAAGAAATCAAATGACATTTTGCATTGGGTAAATTTATGGCAAAAGACATCCTTAAAGTTTTAAAAAGCAAAGATGATACTTTAATGATTAAGGTGTGTCTGACTCAAGCCATGGTCTTTTCAATCATTTCATATGAGTGTGAAAGTTGGATAATGAAAAAGATGAAAAAAGTTGATGTTTTCAAACTGTGTTGTTGAAGAAGTTGCACATACCACTGTGATGGGTTCTATGTCAGCTTGACTGGGGCAGGATTCTCCCAGGATAGTGTGGTCAGCTCCATGATCAGAACTTCTACACAGCAGTCAAAACATTTGGGGAGAATAGATGTCCTTTATCCAGTCACAGCCTTGATACAATCGAGGTATGTTTCAGTCAGGGTGTGACTATTCTGTGTAAACAGACTGTGTGTGCAAACTAGTTGGCTTCTGCTGCTAGACTTGGCATTGCATCTGGTGAACCATTAGCAGACTGAGGACCCCAAGATCCTCATTTGGTCAATCTTAGATTCATTCAGGCCTGCATTCATCAGCCTCTGGTCTTTCTGCTTCCTGTTTACTAGCCCTGAATCCCAAATGAATCAGAAGTGTTCAGTGTACATCTGACCCGTGGAGTTGATCCAGACTACATGGACCCACTTTTACAATGGGTATGAGCCATTTCTTTTCTTTTTTCTTTTCTTTGAAAATTGAAATCTCTTACAGATATTATAACAATCCATAATTTAATTAGCCCAAACATAATTGTACAGTTGATGCTACCATCAGTTTCAACCCATTTTCTTTCTTCTTGAACTCCTTGATTTCAGCCCAACTTTATCCTGCTAACTCCCAGCCTACTCAGGAAGCCTTATTGCTATAATATATATGTGGATGTATATATAAATATTCTATATCTTACACCATATGTTATCTCTTTTCACCTACAACTCTATTATTTTTACCCTCTGGTGGGGTTATGCAGTAATCAATACGATCAGACTCTTCCCCACCCCTTCTACACACCTCTGAAGGGAGTGATTCCAATTTTTTCTCAAGAAGTGTCAAGATACGTTTGCAGGGTCTTGGATTACATTGGGCTGATAACAAGGTCAGCAGGTCAAAACCACGAGCTACTCCACAGGAGAGAGATGGAGAGTTTTCACCCCTGTTAAGAATCATAGACTTAGTTGTATGAGCTCCCAATAAAAGAGAAAAAAAGAACCGTAGCCTTGAGACCTCGCAGGGGCAGTTCTACTCTGTCCTCTAGGGTTGCTGTGCATTGGTGCAGGGAGATTGTGATGTAGAGCACGTCCCTAAAGAATTCTACGTGCTTCAGTGTCTATGTCCATCTTGGAAAAGTGACAGCATGAAGGACTGAGGTATGTTTCTTTTCAATGTTCTTTGAGGTTGGGGGAACAAGCAGGTATGTGAAGGGGAAGAAGAGGACTGTAGGATGGAAGGGAACAGGTGTCCCAATGAAAATTTCACAGGATGGCCCTCATTTCCCTCGACAAATGAGCAGGTGCATTGTTCTGATGGCAAAAACAAAACAAAAATTTTAAAAGCAACAAAATAAACCTCCACTGGCCTTATCCCACCAATACACTTTTGAATTTTCTTCAAACTTCATAATAAGTACCATAATCCCCCCTTTGAGAAAATCTACCAAGATTACCCCTTTGACACCAAGGGCTCAATAGAGAATAAGTGTCTAGAAAATAATGATGATATCGCTTCTCAGTGAATCTTTTTCTGCTAACATTTTATGAGGCCTCTTACAGCTCTTGTACGATTCATACGTCAATTATATCCAGCACATTTGTGCACATGCTGTCGTCATTATGTCACTTGATCTTAGCCAAAAGGCTGGGAAGCGATGTCAAAGGATCCTGGTGGCACGTTGGCTTGGGCATTGGGCTGCTACCTGCCAGGTAGTGGTTCCAATGTACTTGCTTGCCGTGATCTACTCACCACAGAAAATCCAAACCAAACCCCCTACCACTGAGTTGATTGGGCCTCACAACTACCCTATTTAGAATTTCCAAGGCTGCAAATCTTTACGAGAACAGAGAGCCTCATTTTATTCTCCCAAGGACTGGATGCTAGAGCTGAACCACCACCTACTCTGTGGCTAGAGTCCAATGCTTACCTGATGGCATCACCAGGGTCCCTTCCTAACCACAGAGATATGTTTAAACAAACGTTAACTGGAATAAACCTTTGGAACCCCAGCAGTACTTTTTTTTTTTCATGCACATGTGTGAAGAAAAGGAGAGCAGAGAAAAATATGTATACAGAGAGAGTTGTCTTCAGATTCCCAGGAGTTCACTCATGGATTTCTGGGGCTGCAATGTACATAATCTGCGTGTCAAGTGGCATGCTGAAGACTCTTGTCAGCTTACCTCCTAAGATTTTAGGTCAGGCAAGAGAAAGAATGCAGAGTCTTCACTACTCTCATCACTACACTACACAGTGTAGAGGGGGTGGGGTACATGCAGAGAGAGAAAGGGGAGCGGAGAAAAAGAGATGGATTTATATTCTGATGGTAGAATACACCCTAAGAAAACCCCATCTTCCACCAATTTGTTGATCACATCATAGAAAAATCATTGCATTATATTACACTTAACATTTACATTATAGTGCATTACATAGAATAAAACAGCAAGTAGGCTAGTCAGTGGGCAAACTACTGAGAACCATAGCTTAGCTGAGCTTACATATAAAATTAATTATTACAAACAGGAATGTCAAGCAATTTCCTTCTCACCTATATTGGTGGAAAATCTCTGGAGACTGTACTAAGTAAACTCACAACAGTAATACTGTGGAGGCATGGTGATCAGGAAAAAAAAGTGGGATGGTGTCACTAAGGTCCCAGAGAGGGTTGAATTGAAAAGGGATGAGGCTGAGAGCATGGAGCACACTTCGGACAGACCCAGGAACTTAGCAATGAGAAGCTGAACAGAAGCAGGAATAGCAAGGAAGATGTAGGAGGAAGAATTCAAGACATAATGATTCTAGTAAGGTTAATTCCCAAACCATTGCTTTTGAACAGATTCTGTCTCAGAGTAGACAAAGCAGAACTGGTGCCCAGAGTTTCCAAGACTGTGATGTTTATGGAAGTAGACTGCTGTAGCTTTCTCCCGAGGATCATCTGGCAAGTTTGGACAGCTCATCTTTGTTTAGTGGACCAATGCTAAACCCACTGGATCACCATGGATCCTTCAATAAGTTAGTTGGAAGGGTGAATTGTCTTTCTGAGGCTCTGTGGGAGGGAAGACTCACAGATGACTTCAAGATTTACAGTAGAGAACAGAAGTCCCTCTGAGATGATCACCAGGAGACACTCTTTACAACTAGAGCTGAGGCTTTCCACAAAGACCATCTCTTAGTGACATAGCAGAATGTCACACAGTACAAAGTATATTACCTGCAAGGACTGTCTAGCCTGAAAACCCCCAAGTACTCAAAAGCAAAGAAGTTAAAGGGGCAGGGTAACTAAAGTACTAGAAAGGAAACAAACAGAACACAATGAAAGAGAATATTGGTGTGTTGTGATGAATGGAACTAGTGTCACTAAATAGTTTGTCAGTGACAAGTTATCCCATATTGCCCAAAGTGTCAACTTTGACAAAAGTTCAAACTATTGCTTGAATTTGGTTTCACAGTGTTAGGTGGGATTGGCTATGGAGCGAGTATTAGGTTGGGATAAAAACTGAAGTCTGTCATTGAATCAATTCTGACTCACAGAGGCCTATCGAATCAGGTGGAGCTGTTCCTGTGTGTTTTTGAGAATGTAACCCTTACAACAGTGGGAAGTCTTCCCTGTCATCCTTGGCGCTGGCTGGTGGTTTTGGATTGCTGACCTTGAAACTAGCATCCTAAATTTGTAATCCCTAACTACATCGCCAGAGCTCTTTCAGGTGAGGATGGTGGTTAGAAAGTGGGATTAGGAGTACCCGAGAAGATTAAAATCTAACATCATGCCTTTAGCCATCATCCATGTCACATTCAAAACATTCTGAACAAATAGAGACTGTGCCATCCCCCCAAAATCACAGAAGCCACCATTCTTTTCTGGAGAAAATCATTCCAATCTGAAGCGATTGGAATTCCGAATAGATAATTGAATTATGTCTGATTCCATCTAAGTCAGCTAGAAATTCAAGAAAGGATGATATGCATGATACCATGGGGCATTCTAGTTGCTTTGTTTCAGTTCCCATTGGCCCTGACTCCTTGCAAACAGGGCAGATACCCAGTTCAGGGATAGATATTAGTAAAACTCCAAGGGCACATTTTAAGAATCTATAAACTAGCTTGTAAACCTTCAGGCAGTACTGAAATTGCTAGTAAAGGTATATATACATGGTCCTCTTCGGACCATGTCTACCAGACCATGTATTGTCTGGTAGAGACTGGTTAGTAATCTGTAACTATTGAAGCATAAATCAAACCAACATACTCCAAAGTGAAGGAAGAGGAGAGGCAGAAAAGAAAAAGGGCAAACAAAGAATAGAGGGAGAACAGAGACATGTAAGGGAGGACTGGAAAGAAACAGAATACAATGACACATCAGATAAAGTTATGCAGAAGGATGAAAGGATTAAAAAGAGAAAGTGGAGGGCTTCTCTGTAGATTGATTCCTACAATTCAAGGAGGGGAGGCCAGGGACCAAGAAAGCAGGGCGTGTTCTGGGATGCAAAAAAGGAGATGCTACAGAATAGCAGTAGCAATGATGAGTCTCCAATATAGCATTAGCAATGACATTCGCTCAGACTCCTAAGGGTGACTTAAAAAATGGAATTTAAGGATTGCAAAGGTCAAGAAACATAAAATACTAGGTTTCATCAAGTTTCTCTCTCCAGAATTATAGTCCAGGCATCCTTGGTGGCCCTTCTGTGTATTCTCTCTGCAAGTCTTTCTCGTGTGAATCCATCCCCAGAATGTGCTTGGCTTACAGGATTTTCACAGAACTCTGTCCAGGGTTCTTTATAAACTGTGCTTGCCACGCTCTTGCCCTTTTCTCAGCATCAGCCACTGATCTGCCACTTGTATCTGTGTATCTCTCAGAAAGCGTACCTGGATCAATTCCATCCCTTTCCTCCGAGTGTTGTCTCTATTTGGATGAGAGACTCTTTTGACCTTCCCATCTCTCACTGCTTCTTGACTAAGTCTGCTTGTCTTCCTGGTTAGGTTAGACTCTTCTAAGGACACTATCCAGAAAGCCGTAGAGTATTCGAACAACGTAGCAGAATTTGTCAGCGGTATGTTAGGTAGCCCAGATTGCTCAGGCTTTAGAGAGAGAGAACTGCTTCTCAGTGCGCCCTGTTAGGCTCTCTCTCTACCTCTTCCTGTTGGGTACAGCATTCTGGTGGCCATGAATATTGTTTGACTCTTTCTTGTGTAGCACCATGCTCTGCACCCTTGATCTCTCTCCAGTGGTGTGTCCTCTTCAATGGCTTTCTACGGCTTCTTCCTGCATTTCACTACAGTCTGAGACCTGACCAAAAGACATCTTTCTGTCTATCCGCTTAAATTTCTCCACTTCATTCTCTACTGATAAGCCCCACTTGTCCAGCCCCCTGCACACCCCCCACCTCAATTCCCAGTCTGCATGCGTGGCATTGCTATGACACTGAGCCCGATACTTCATCACTGAATCATCTACATCTCGTTCCCAGATGTTTCCTATTAATGTAATTCTTTATCCTCAGCACCAGTGGATTCTGCCTGCTCTTTCTTTTGACGTCTGCCTTACCATGTGAGGAGACATTTCTGTTTAATTGCTGCCACCCCCATCCTATTCCCTTCAGTCAGAGTGAAACCCCAAATATCAACTGTTGGTGGGGCAAGAGGTCTTCTGAAAAAGTTCGTAATGACATATAAAGAAACTCAAGTTGCCTTGCATGCCCTCAGTGACAAAGTCTGTGTTCCATCCTTTTACCAATTAAGAAGGATGGCCAGCCTGTCTCTAAGATGTGGCTCCTGTCACCTTAACCAATGCTAGCCCAATCCTCCAAAGTTCAAAAAACGTTTTCTCCCTTCTCCTATCACCTCACATGCTTCTTCCTGTGTGTGTGTGTGATGAATTGGTTTTTATCTTTTCTGTTTATTTGAGCGCATTAAACTCCTAGTTGTTCATTTCATCAAAGAAAAGAGAATTGCAGATGCTATAAGACTAAGCCCTCTTGTCTACCTGACTGGTTAGACTCGTACAAGGACTCTGTGTGAGAAAGATGAAGCTATCTGCTCCTGTAAAGATTTCGTACAGTTCTAAGGAGCAGTTCTGCTCTGTCTGAGAGGGCCAATCTGGTCAGTTCTACTCTGTGTAACAGGGTCAATCTGAGGTGTAGTCGGCTTAATAGCAGTGAGTTTGGGTTCCTCAGAATTTACATTCACCCCTTTTTCCTTCATTCTTATTCTATTGTTCAATGCCAGAGAGTTAGTTCCAACTCATAGAGGTCTGGCATATAGCAGAGCGAGACACTGCATCACCCTACAATTATTATGCGTGAGCCCACTGTTGCAGTCCCTGTGCTAATCCACCCTGTTGAGCATCTTCTCCTTTTTACCTGACCATCTCCCCTACCAAGCATGTTGTTATTTCCTAGAGACTGGTCTTTCCTCATCAGAAGTCCAAAGTACACTTCTAAGGAACATTCTGTCTATACTTCTTCCTAGACTGGTTTGTTTGTTCTTCTGCCCATCATCAGACGTTCAATATTCTTCACCAGCACCATTAATTCCAATGTAACAACTCTTCTGCAGCCTTTTAAATATATTTTCCACCTTTCCTACACATATGAGGCCACAGAAAGTGCCATGGCTTGGATGAGGTGAGAAAGCAATGCAGAGACAATTGAGGAGGTTTCCTCAGCAGCGAATGACCTGGCTCAGAGAGGGCTTTCGATGATAGAGCAAGGAAGCTGCTCAAAAACAAACAATCTCACTGATATCAAGTAAATCCTGAGTTTCTGAGGCTGTAACTTTTCTTTGCGAGTAGAAAATCCCATCTCTCTCCCTTGGAGCAGTGGTTGGCTTCAGATGGCTGACTTTGCGGATCGAATCCCAATGTGTGAGTGAGTACTCTGCTTCCAGGGCTCCCGAGGGAGCTTGGAGGGGAGGAAAGCTCTCCAGACTAGAGAGAGGCTTCTACTTTACAACCTGTTTACATAGGACTTGTAAATAATGGGTGAGTTGAGATTAACAGGGGGTCACATTCTATGGGGAATCCCTCATGTATTGGGTTGGGATGGTTGTTAGTTCAATCCGCATCAGCCGTTCTGTGGGGTAAAGATGAGCCTTTCTCCTCTGGTAAACAGCTGACGTGTCAGAGACCCACGGGGCAGTTTTACCCCACCCTGTAGAATTGCTATGAATGGGCATCCACTCAATGGGATCCCGGCTGAGTTTTCAAACCAATGTCAAGAGTCCTGATGGCCTCGTGGTGGGGGATTGTATGTTGGGTTTCTAACCATAAGATCAGCAGTTCAAGCTCATTGGCGATTCTGTGGAAGAAAGACGAAGTTTTCTGTAAGGAATTGCCATCCCAGGAACCCACAGGGACAGTTTTATTTCATCCTCTAGGGTCACTAAGGATCAGAGTCAACTTGTTGGTAGTGAATTTGGTTTATGGACTGAACCCAGTGCTATTGGGTTGATTCAGACTCACAGCAACTCTATGTAGGGTTCCCCGGGCTGTCCCTGCTTGTGGGAGCAGAAAGCCTCATCTTCCTCTTTAGTTTGTGACTTCTTTCTCTATACGTTTGTGAGTTTGCACAGCCATGCACTGCGAACCTTGCTATTAGCAGTCCACACACAGCTGTCAGACCCACCAGCGCTTCTTTGGCCCTACAAACAAGTACTTGGCAAGTCACTGAAAGTTCGGAAGTTCGTGTTCATCCAGGGGCACCTGGAAAGAAAGGTCTGGTGATCGACTTCAGCAAAATACAGATCTACTCTGACACATCTCAAGTGCCCAAGAACTGAAACGGACTCTTTCTTAGTCATGGCAACAGCACCCGCAGCTGCAACAGAAATCCCACCATGGATAAGTTAGTGTGCAAGCCTGAGTTTCCATGTGTAAATAAAGGAGGATGCTTTTGGATTCAGGGGGGCTTGCTGTGAACTCCCAGACACGCGAGGGCTGCTTTCCTCGTGACCCAACCAAGCAATCAATATGGTTCCATCCAGACCAACTGTGCAGAAGTAGGAAACCCCTCCACATTTGCTCCTGCTACCGGGGAGTTCAAGGAACCCTGCTGGCAGAGTGGGTTATATGTTGAACTGCTAACCCCAAGGTCAGCTGTTTGAAACCACCAGCCACTCCACAGTATGAAGATGAGGCTCTCTACTCATTAAGGGTAGCAGTTGCAGAAACCCACAGGGATAGTTCTAGTCTGTTCCAGAAGGTTGCTGTGAATGGGAATTGACTCATGGCAACGAGCTTGAATTTGGAGTTTTCTGGGTAGTTCAAACAAAAAGATGGAGAGACAGGAGTGGGGGAAAAGGACAGTGTAGGTTGAGGAGGAAAGGGGCGAGGGTTGGGTGCCCAGCATCTGAAGGTCAAAGTTGCTTTTCCGTGGAAATACTCATGATTATATGATAATATCCTCATTTAAATAGACAAGTCCCTTTCCATTTGGGGGTATCTGGTACCAAACACTAGTGCTGTCTAGGTGAGGGTTTTAGTAAGATATATTGGGACCTCCTGGTGTAGATGGATACTATGACATGAACTACATTAGTCACCTTGAGGGAAGGGGAAGAAACACTATATATTTTTGTTTCTTATGAAATTGACTCAAAAGAGATCTTTCCTGAAGCAGGTAAACACATTATCCTCCTAACAGGCTTTATTCCTGTTACTAACAAGTAGGCTATTCACTTTGTAGAGAGACTCTTCTTTTTGAAGAAAAGCCACTAAAGGACATTAATTGAGATCATTTCAATATGTTAATACACCGTTTCCTTTCTGCTGCTCAGCCGGAGACCACAGACAGCAGCCCATCTCCGCCACTCTGTATGCATTAGACCTCCACACCCGAGGCTTATCACAAGCAATTATCTTAACCAAATAAAAAATGAAAATGGAAAAGTTAAATAAATAACAGGACATCTTGATGGAATCGCAGTAATGCTCATCTTGGTTAACATTAGCCCTGACTTTTGGATGGCTAGATTTGTTAATGTGCTTGTCCTTTGTTTAGGCATCTATCTCTGTACATCTCGTGACTTTCCAAAATGATGGATGGCAGCCAGCCCTTCTCTCCCCTACAGATACACTCTCCAGGAAACGGGAAGATGCAAAATGGATGCTGTAGCTCTGATCTAAGAACTGTTAGAATGGAGAAAGCTCTGGACGTGGAATGCACTAGGATTATTATGGTTTTCTCCACAATAGTTCCTGTGTTACTGGGTTCAATATTCTGCTATTTCTGGCTTCCTGGTGGGGCAAGGGTGTTCAAGAAGACAAAATAAAGTATTATAATAACATGTGCCAAGACCTGGAGTTAGAAAACCAAATGACTCTTCATTTCTCAAGCTGAAAGAATCCAAGGGAAAAAAAAAACCCTCATGTTGCAATATAGAAGCATTCATTCTGTGGGCAGTGTGTTCAGCAATACAGAAAGCATAAAAACAGGAATAAAGGAATACACAGAGTCACTCTACTCCGCCCCCCCCCCAATTGGTTGATGTTCAACCATTTCACAAGGTAGTATATGAGCAAGACCAATAGATAGTGCTGAAGGGTAAAATTCAAGTGGCTTAGGAGGCATTGGTTTAAAACAAGTCTCCAGGAATTGATGGAATACCAATGGAAATGTTTCAACCAATGAATGCAAAGCTGGAAGTGCCTACTTGAGAAAGCCAAGAAATTTGCAAGATAGCTACCTTACCAAACATCTGAAAGATCAGCATTTGTTCCCATTCTAAAGAAATGGGATCCACTAGAATGTAAAACTTATCAAACAATATTGTACACAAGTAAAATTTTTTAAGATAATTAATAGACAATTACAACCATCCAGTGACTGGAAACAGCAAGAAATCAAAGCCCAATTCGGAAGAGGATGTGGGACAAGTATTATCATTGCTAATGTCAAAAGGATCTTGAATGAAAGCAGATAATATCCATTTTTTTGCCTATTCAATGGTCTTCGATTGTGTGGATCATGACAATTAAGGGAAAATAGGGATTCAGGAACACATAATTGTGCTTTGTGGAACCTGAACTAGAGTTAGAGGCCAATGTTTGAACCTCAGAGACCCACAGGAATTGAGCCAAGACCTGAATTATGATTATGAATCACAGCCACCCTATAGGACAGAATAGGACTGCCTCTTGAGTTCCCAGATTTCCATCTTTACAGGAATGGATAGTCTCACCATGCTTTGAAGCACAGGTGATTCAAAAGATGACCTTGTGATTAGCAGGCTAGTACATAACTGACTGCACCTCTGCAGTAATATTGTGTGGCTTCAAGATCATATTGTGTGGTGTAAAATCAAGAAAAGCATTCATAAGTGTTGTATGTGTTTGCCGTAGTCATTCAATCTTCATGCTGAGCAAATAATTTGAGAAGCTGGCCTATAGGAAGAAAAATGCCGCACCAGATACACAAGGGCTTATTAACAACCTGCAATCTACAAATGACAAAACTTTGCTTGCTGAATGTGTGTGTGTGTGTGTGTGTGTGAAACCTGGAAACCTTTATTGCTAAAGAGCAAAGATTACATCCTTTAGCATGGATCTCAGCATAAAAGAAAACAAAAATTCTCACAACTGGACCAATAAGCAACATCATACTGAATGCAGAAAAGATGGACATTGTCAAGGATTTAATTTAATTTTGATCCACAATCAATACCCATGTGGCAATAGATTAGAAATCAAGCCATGGATTGCATTGGGCAAATCTACTGTTAAAGTGCTCAAAAGGAAATATGTCACACTGTAGATGAGGATCTGATTCAAGCCATGCATTTTCAATCTCCTCATCTATGTGTGAAAACTGGACAATATTTAAAGATTGAAGAAGATTTGAATTATGGTATGGATGAAGAATATTGCATATATTACAAACTGACAGGAAACAAGCAAATGGATCTTGATGAAGTATAACCAGAAACTTCACTTGCTTTTGGCATATTTTGGAAGGGATTAACTCAGCAAAGGCTATCATCTTGGTAGAAGGACAGAGTAAAGGAAGACTCTCTCTGTTGTTGTTTTTAAATTTTCTTCTTCTTTTTTGTTTTTTTTTAAAATTATTTTATTGGGGACTCATACAACTCATTACTATCCATCCATTGTATGCAAAGCATATTTGTACATTTGTTGTCATCATCATTCTCAAAACATTTTCTTTCTACTTAAACCCTTGGTATTAGGTCCTCAAATTTTCCCCTCCTTCCCAGCTCCCCCTCCCTCATGAACCCTTGATAATTTATAAATTATTATTATTATGTCATATTATGCACTGTCTGATGTCTCCCTTCACCCACTCCCCTGTTGTCCATACCCCAGGGAGGAGGTTATATATAGATCCTTATAATCTTTCTGTTCCAACTTCCCCCCACCCTCCCAATATTGCCACTCACCACTGGTCCTGAAGGGATCATCTATGCGGGATTCCCCATGTTTCTGGTTCCTATCTGTATCAGTCTACATCCTCTAGTCTACCGGATTTGTAAGGTAGAATTGGGACCAAGATAGTGGGGGCTAGGAGGCATTTAAGAACTAGAGGAAAGTTGCATATTTCATTGTTGCTACCCTGCACATTGACTGTCTCCTTCCCGAAACTCTTCTGTAACGGGATGTCACTTCACCTACAGTTGGTCTTTGGGTCTTCAATCTGTACTCCCCCTCATTTTCAATAATTTTTAGTTCTTTAATGCCTGATCCCTTCGATGCTTCATGGTCCCACAGGCCTGTTTGCTTCTTCCATGTGGGCTTTGTTGCTTCTGAGCTGGATGGCGGCTTGTTTATCTTCAAGCTGTTGAGACACCAGATACTATATCTTTTGATAGCTGGGTGCCATCAGCTTAAGAAGAAGACTCTTAACAAGAAAAATGGACACAGTGGATACAACCCTGCGTTTGGACATAGAAGTAATTGTGAAGATGATGAAGGATCTGGCAGTGTTTCATTTTGATGTGCTATGCTGCTCCATTCAGCTCTCAATGGAAGCTGTAATTTGGCATAGCCAGAAGTATGGATCCTCTAATAACCCCACATTTAAGGGGCTTCCCTACAAAAGTCTTCATTTCTTCTTTATGAAAAGTCCACTATAGGTGCTGTGAGCTCACAGCAGTTGCTCCCCAGGTCTCCACCTGGCATCCCACCCCAATGAACATCTCTATCACAGCCACAGCTGGGGCAGAGAAGGCTGGAGAGTCAAGCACCGAGGAGTAAATGCTTTGGCAAGGAAGTGAAGCATGCCATGTCTATTTTCACTTCATTGGCCAGAGCTGGTCACAGGGTCAGGCCAACCTTGAGAGAGTGGTAAAGTGCTCCTGAAAATGCAAACACATTCCATATTGGTGAACGTATAGTGAAGTGGAACCCTTCAGGGATTTTTGATCATAGCAGTTATTTCTTTCTATTCCAACAACAACAACAACAAAAAAAAACATTGGTAACATGCCTATCAACCATCTGGGGGTCTCCCTGCTGCTTTTCTCTCTCTCCTTCAAGATCTGCCCTGTGAAGATCTGCAATCTCCAACTCCCCACGCAGGGTCATTATGAGCTGAAATTGACGAGGTGGTGGTGATTTACTTTTTCTCATTCCTCCCTTTCTTTCTTTTTCTTTCTTCTTTGCATCTTCTTGTTAAAACTGTGTAAAATATGACAAAATAGTAATAATTTATAAATTATCAAGGGTGTGGGGGGGGGCGGGGAAGGAGAGGAAAAATGAGGAGCAGATACCAGGGGCTCAAGCAGAAAAGCAAGTGTTTGGAGAATGATGACAGAAACAAATGTACAAAAGGGCTTGACACAGTGGATGCATGTGTGGATTGCGATGAGATGTTTGAGCCCCCAATAAAATGATTTCACAAAAAGATAAAAATAAAATATGCACAATATTAAAGAGGTTATCTATTTCATAAGTTTTATTTGTAATTGTGGTAGTTACATAATCTTTTGTCAATTGGAGGCTTACAAGTGAAAGGGTGGGCTTTGCCTGTCAATCAGATCAGAGCTTGATGACCTCATTTGGAGGCACTAAGGAGATAAATAGATTGCTGGAGGTGAGACACTTGTTCACTCCCTGTGAGAGATCTCTGACGAGAAGGCACATCAAGCTAACCTGATACAGCCAGAGCCCTGGGAAGAGTCATGTGGAGATCCTTGCCAGCACTGCAATGTTTACAACACCACTGGATCCACAAGACTTCCCACCCACTGGCCTGTGATCTTCCTGCATTAGGCATCTTTGCATATATCTCATGACTCTGAAGAGGATTTTATTGATTGTTATTGGACATATGGGTTAATATTGGACTTATAGTCTTGATCTGAACTGGGCTGAGATGTTTTCTCAATATTCAATTGCTTTTATTTATAAAGTTTTTCTTAGATACATATGAATGTCTATGAATTTGTTTCTCTACTCGGACTAAAATGGTAATTCATTAATAAGGTGGAGTAGTCTGGAATTTAGACAAGAGTTCTAAAGTGCTGTACAACTGGAAGGTTTTTAAAGGCAGAGATGCACAGGTACAAGGAACCAACAATAACCATATTTTGGGTTGGATGGTGGCATTTCCTTGCCTTGGACTAAAAAGAAATTTTGAAGTAGGTTTTTTAATGAAGTTCAACTGACCAGGCAAGTCCTAAAAAGTTAACTTAGGTTTTCGTGTCTGGGAGAGTCATTTGATTAACTTGGATTTCAGCTTCTGGGGAGACTAAGCATTTATAGAAATTAGAAACTAGTCATATTTTGGTTTCCTGATGTAGTACTTAGCATAAATGACTACATGTAACCTTTAGAGTAGTTGGCATCCTGAATGATCTCGAGTTTCAAAGCCCTTACCATTTTCTTCTTTTCCATTAAAAAAAACCTCACTCATTTCTTGCATCTTCACTCTCTCTGTCCTTCCTTTGTTTTTAGCCACTCCTTTTAGAACTCACTTTGAGCTCTGTGAGGAAGCCTCAAAAAGTTCTGGGCAGAAATGCATGACCTTCTCATTGCATTTTTCTATGAATTTGGTGATCCCTCCATTCCAAACACTGTGCCTTTTTGTACCCAAATGACCCCTTGGGCATTTCCTAACACAACAGTAAATTTTACGCCTTTCCCATTTTTCGCTGCTGACTTTTGAAATACCTCTCCCCTCACTCCCTGCTCATGCACCACCACCTTCACAGAACAAAGTTGCCAAGTGTAACTTGAGTCTAGAGGGAGAAAACAAAGCAAAACCCCCCAAATCGTGTAGAATAGCTACTGAACCCAGGTTTCTAGGCACCTTGGTTGTGTAGTGGATTACACAGTAGGCTGCCAGCCATAAATTCTACAGGTCAGACAGACCCAGCAATGGCTCAGAGGGAGAAGGTGAGGCTGTCTGCTCCCATAAAGATTCGACTCTGTCCTATAGGCTGGCTGTGCGTTGGACTCCACTTCATGGCAATGAATTTTGGTTTCATGTCTCTAGTATTAAGAGCAGGAATTTGTATTATTCTATGGATGACACTCAATGCCCTCTTTGATCAGGGAAAAATGCTCTCATCATTAAATCAGAGAAGTTAATTTATTTTATGGCTACTGAAAGGCTTTCCAAAACCATGCAAGAAAACTGCTATAGAGAAGAAAACTTTTGGAGCATGGGTTGAGATGGGAAGAGGGTAAAAACCGTCTGTTCTTTTTTGGGGGTAAATTGTGTTATAGTAAGAGTGCCAGGGTGATACAGTATGTAGGAATCTGGCTACTGACTGAAGGTTCAGAGGTTTAAACCCCCAGATGCTCTGTGAAAAAAGACATGACAGTATGTTCCCATAAAAATTTACAGCCTTCGACAGATGATCCCTTTAGGACCAGTGGGGTAAGTGGCAGTACCTGGAGGGTGGAGGAAAGGTAGAGTAGAAAGGGGGAACTGATTACAAGGATCTATATATAACCTCCTCCTTGGGGTACGGGTAACAGGGAAGAGTGTTAAGGGAGACATCGGACAGTGTACAATATGATGAAATAATAATTTATAAATTATCAAGGATTCATGAGGGAGGGGAGAGCGGGGACGGAGGGGAAAAATGAGAAGCTAATATCAAGGATTTAAGTGAAAAGAAACTTTTTGAGAAGGATGATGACAACAAATGTACAAATGGGCTTTGCATACAATGGATGTATGTACGGATTGTGATAAGAGTCGTATGAACCCCTATAAAATGATTATAAAAACAAATTTACAGCCTTTGAAACTTCCAGGAGCAGTTCTATTCTCTTCTATAGTCTATTTTATCCTGAATATATTATTTACCACACATTATTCTATTTTACATATTATGCAATTAAATAAACATGTGCAAGAGAATTTGATATTTCAACAATTTTATGTGTAGAATAGAGTGAGATTAATTTCATTAATTTGTGCCACTAGCACCAATATCTGTCTCCAAAACTTGTTCATCATCCCAAACAGAAATGCACTGTCCAGGGAATAATTCCTTCCTATCTCCCCACCTTCCAGCCCCAGGAACCCAGGCGACTGTTTTCCCACCCTGACATTTCCCACATCATGTGACATTCTGATCATCAAGGACAGAGAGTTCCACTTTCCTACATCCTGACCAAAACGTGTTGTTGTCTTCCTTTTTCTTTGGAATTGTCTTCCTAACTGAGGAGCTCCGGTGGCGTTGGCACAGGGTTATAAGTTGTGCTGCTAATGGCAAGGTTACCAGTTCAAAGCCACCAACTGCTCCAGGGAGAAAATTGAGGGCTCTTACTCCTGCAAAGCCCGTCTCAGAAACCCACCAGGCAGCTCTCTTCTCTCTTCGTGGGTCACTATGAGTTGGGATACACTCAGGGAAGTGAGTTTGGTGTAGGGTTTTAGTAGGTGCACAGGATATTTCATTTGGATTTCCTTAGTGATTAATGAAATTGAGCTTCTTTTATGCACTTAATGATTACGTTTGTATTTTTTGGGGGGGAAAACATCTGGTCCAGTTTTTGTGGGTTTTTTTGCCCATTGAGAAATTTTCTCTGTCTGTTTTTTGAGGCTGTAGGGTTTTCCACATACTCTGGAGATTAACCCTGCATCAGGTGTATGCTTTGCAAATGTTGTCTCTCATTCTAGAAGCTGTCTTTTCGCTTTCTTGTTGTGTTGGTTGAAGCACAGACATTTTTTATTTTGGTGTGACCTAATTTATCTTTTTGTTGCTATTACTTGTATTTTTCACGTCAACTCTAAGGTTCCATTGCCAACAAAAGGATCTCAAAGCTTGACCTCTTGATGTTTTCCTAAGATGTCTGTGCTTTTAGCACCTACATTTTAGGTTGTTTTTCCACTTGGTACTGATTTCCAGGTATATTGTGTCCTGGGAAGCCAACTTTATTCTTTTCCATATGGTGATCTAGGTTTTCCGGCATTTGGAGATACTATTCTTTCTTCTTTGATTAGACTTGGTGCTCTCCTTGAAAATCTATTCACTATAGTTCCAAGGATTTATTTCTAGACTCGCAATTCTATTTCCATGCCAATCCTGACATTAATATCCCACTGCTTTGACTACTTCTGACACCTTCTGAATCTGGAAGTGTGAATTCCATTACTTTGCTCTCTTATGTTATGCACTGTCTATTTGGGACGCCTGTGGATTTGAGGGTCAGCATTTCCATTTCTGACCCCCAAAAACGCTGTTGTGATTTTGATTGACATCACAATGGCTCTGTGGATGGTCTTGTAAGACCAACAGGTCTTGTAAGAGCAACAGAGACCCTTCCAATCTATACAGACAGAAAAATTTTTCATTTATTTAGGCCCTTCTATTTCTTTCAGCAATATTTTATAGTTTACAGTGCACAAAACTTTACTTCCTTGCTTAGATTTTTCCTTATACACCAAAACCAAACTCACTACCATCCTGTCAATTATGACTCACGGGGACCCTTTAGAACAAGGTAGAAAAAACTATCCCTGTGGATTTTTGAGAACCATAAATCTTTATGCAAGTAGACAGTCCTGTCTTTCTCCCTCAGAGCAGCTGGTGGTTTCGAACTGCCGAGCAGCCCAAGACATAACCATTACGCTACTAGTGTTTGGTCTTTTTATACTTTTAGATGCTATTGTAAATGCAGTTATTTTCCCAATTTCCTTTTCAGACGGTTCTTTGGCAGTGAGTAGAAACCCAACAGATTTTATTGACATGTTCATTTTGTACCCTGCAAGTTAGTTGAAAAAAAAAAATCTTCTAAACTCACAGCCAATCAAATTGATTTCAACTCATAACAACCTTATAAGACCAAGCATAACCATCCTTGTGGGTGTCCTAAACCTTTCTCGGGAGCAGACAGCCTCAACTTCCTCCAGTGGAGCTGCTGCTGGTTTCAAACTGCTAATCTTGTGGTTAGCAGCCCCCACCCCTCCCTAATCCACTGTGTTCCCAGGGCCTCGTCACCCATTGACATGTGCATTTACAAGCTCCAGTTGCCTTCTTGTGGATTTTGTGAGAGTTTCTAAAACAGATTGGATCCTGTCATCTGCGAATAGAGATAGCTGCACTTCTTGCTTTCCAATTTAAATGCCTTCTCTCAAAGTAGAAATATTTTTAAATGTTGCCACTTGAAAGTGTCACTGAAGAATCAAAACAAACTCTTCAGGCCCACCCTCTTTCCTGGCAGGAAGGCGCTTGGCAGTAGACAGTGCTAGGCTGAAAACTCTTAGGAAAGGCTCCCGAAGGCATGCGTCTGTTGACAATGGGCATGCCAGTTTATACATGTTAAATTCTGTGAAACTCTGGGGAGTCCTTGAATATGTTACTATTGCCTTGTCCTATTACTGTTTACCAACATGTAGTTGGTTACAAATTATTATTGTTCCCATATTTCTCCTTTTCTAAATAAAATAAATAAATGTTTTAGCAAGTCCTGGTGCTTGGCTAGGCACTGTAAAGTAAGGTTAATCTTAAGTGTATTTACAAATCCAAAGAAATATTTTGGATTTTACATAAACACATTCCAGTCTTATAATCTCTAAGGACCATCATTTCTTTCACCTTTGCTACCAAATCTTTCCATCTTGTTTCTCTTGAACGTTAGCCCTCTGTTAACCCCTTCTATGCCCTTTATCTCATTATTGAGGAGCACTTGGTGAGGTTCCCTTCTGCTCCAACCACTATGAGGCTTGGCACGCCATCTTTTCAGTCTTCTCTTAGGAACATAACCTTCTTTAAAAGTCAGACCTACCACCTGGTATTAACAAGAATTCCTGGTTATTTGAGATGTGATTCAGCATGCTTTGGGAAAAGGACTAAGATATCTGACACCTAGTAGCTAAACTAGGCAATAAATAATTCAGTTTATTGGATGTTTTCACTTTTAGGGGAGCTATTTTATCTTTAGCATGGTTGAAATAGGATTTTTAAAAAGAGTATGTATAATGAATAAAATAATAAAATAGAGAAGTATGTAGAGAATGAGGACTATCTGCACTCATTTTTATTTTTGTAAACTCTTTTTGAGAGATGGGAAGAAATTTAGCAATGACAAAAGCCAAACCAACCAAAATCAACGCGTCTGTTACGTCACAAGGATGCTTACATCATCTGATTAGAAAATACCATTTTAGGCTTTCAGGAGCAAGCGTCATTGAGATTTGTATCAGGGGAGCAAGCTTCCCAGGGGATAGGATGTACTACTGAATGGGAACATACATGGTGACAAATGTTTCGAATATAAAGACACTTTTAAGCCGTTAGTGTTATTTAACAACGATAGACTAGCCTGGAGGATGTCGATTGCCTACTGAATCATGCTATACATTTTCACAATGTGAGAATACTTATTAATTTTCTTTATTTTCATGATCAGAAAAAAATACTGCTACTCTTATATACTTTGGACGTGTTGTCAGGAGAGACCAGTGCCTGGGTTGACACCATTGCTGCAACAATGAGTTCAAGCATTGGAACAATGTGTCTGTTCTGTTATGTATAATGTTGCTATGGGTCGAAACCTGCTCAGTGCAACCTAACAATACTGTGTTAGTCTAGGTTCACCAGAGAAACCAATTCATAGAGATACATATGTGTATAAGAAGGAGGTTTATATACAAGAGCAATTGAATATTGATAAAACGTCCCAGCGCAGTCCAGGTCAAATCCATCAGTCCAATATTAGCCCATATGTCTGATACCAATCTATAAATTCCTCTCTAGACTCACAGAATACATGCAACGATGCCAAATGCAAGAAGATCACAGGCCAGTGGGTTAGAAGTCTTATAGATGCAGGGGTGTTGTAAGCATCTCAGCACTAACAGGGGTCTCTATGTGGCTTCTCTGGCTCCACAGGGCTGGTTGCATCAGGGTAGGTCCATGTGCCTTCTTCAGCTCTCAGTAGGTAATGCCATGTGTCTTGTCATTAGTGCATCTCTCAGGGAGTGAGCCTAGGAGTTCCCAGGGAGGATATCCAGGAGTTCCAGAATTCTCAAGAGAAGGCCATACCCACACAGAGGCCTCATTGGTTATATCTTGATTGACAGGTCAGACTCTACCCCTTCATTTGTAATTCTCTCAAATTGACAGCAAATTATGTAACTACCAAAAATATCAAGGGTCATTGATGAAGTTTCATTATCCATTTTCAATCATGCTAGATCAGAAGCAAGGGGAAGGCCAAGCCTTTGCTCTCTGGAAACTGTCAGGTCAGGAGGCCCATGAGTCTTAAAGGATGTCATTCTTTAATACTTTTAATGCTTCCATTTCAAATTCACAAAAGACATGAGAGGATTCAATTTTGCAGTTCTGGTTTAATTCAGGTGGGAGGAAATGAATGGGGGTCAGTCTGTAATTTGGACCCTCTTCTAGGATAAGGCAAATTAAAAAAACAACTTTGTCATGGTGTGAACTCATGGCAAATGTATCGGTGGCTGAAATTTGGGGAGTTGATTGCCAGGCATTTCTTCTGTGGTGCTTCTGAAGGGCTCGAATCTCCAACCTTTTGGTTAGCAGCCTACTATGTTAACTGTCTGCATTGAGAAGGTAGCATATTTATTATGGCCTGAGTCACAGGAGAGGCAAAGACTCAGGTAGACGGGGATAGGGAAGACTCTGCAGATACAGAGAAGGCCCAAGGGTGAAAGCATGAGATGACCACTGCCATTAGACAGACGCTGATCACAGGGCCCCTTGTCCTTTGAGGACACTGCTTCAGCTTTCTTTGGACCCTCCATTTTACTTAAAGAATCCATGGGGCTGAGAACATATGCTTACCGTAGCCTCATGTCTCTCCACCTCCCACGTTTTAAGGAAATGCTCTGGGTTCAGAAATCTTTAATTCTCTGTGCTTCTAGTTCTGGCAAAGCCACTCTCATGGGCCAAACCCTGGAGGACAGGACACAATGCTCTCTGCACATACTAGACCTTTGAGACTGCCCTATCTACCTATGTGAGAAGTTTTCCATAGTTCAAACTAGAATGCAGGCAGAAAAGGGAGAAGTGGAAGGTTGGAATCCTAGGATTGGCTATTTCCTCACCTCCGTGACCAGTGTAGAGCCATAAGGAATTTTGTTTGACTTCCAGGCTAATCTGAAGGTGAATGTTAAGCTATGAGATAGCATTTTATGCGATAGCTGGTTTTCTGGATACATTTTAGATATGTTGAACATGAGAATTTAGATATGTTGAACATGGAGATGCTTACCTAAGATAAACTTTTCTTGATTATGTCTCCTCAAATATTCCTTTAGAAATAACTACTCATAGTACAGAGATGATAGGCAGCAGAGTTTTGGCCTCCTTTTCCCACTAAACCAATGTGGTTTATTTTGGTCAACATGCATCATGAATATTAAGAAACAATGCCAAACTCAATGCATTCCTTTCTCTTGTGTTTGATGTTATAAGACAACAATATTTATTTTGCAATGTGGATACGAATGGCTTATCATCCATTTGTCAAACTATGTGGCATGTGTGTTGCTATGATACTGGAAGCTATGCCAGCAGGCTCATCCAGAGTGGACAGGTTTCCATGGAGCTTTGATACCAAGATGGACTAGAAAAAAAAAGAGCCTAATAATGTATGTCTTAAATGTAGCCAATGAAATTTTTGATCATAAGGCCGCCTTACTTGCTGACTTTCAAAAGCTCATCAAGAGGGGACAACCACTAGAGCAGGAAATCACGCTTGGTGATGTAGATGGCGAATATGGATATGGGAGACCTTCAGTGAAATGGATTGGCATAATAGCCACAATGTTGGCCTCAAATGTGCAGGTGATTTTTGAGGACAATATAGGACCAGGCAATGTTCTGTTCTGTTGTACATAGAGTCACCGAGTCAGAGGTGACTCAAAAGCAGTAACAAACCCAATATGAAGTGCTAGCTGTTTGTGTTACTAATTCTTCCAATGTTTGTTGATAGAGGAGAGATTTTTAGAAGAACGGATACCTGCAGAGACACAAACACACACCATTTGAGAGACTTCTTTCCCTCTCCCTCTTAAACGTGGTAGAGCTTTAAGGAGATTGTGCACATACCTGTTTGCATCAGCCACAAAAAAGGGCCTGCAGAGAGCATTACTATGAAGTATCTTTGCAGAAAACAAGAATTGGCAGACTTTTTAAAAAAAATTCAGGTTATGAAAAAGATATCAGAGGTAGAGGGAGTGGGAGCTTGCCAGCTGCAAACCCCTGCTCACATAGACTCAGATTCAGCTTGAAGAATCTGCCCCTGGATGCTACTAATGTCAGTGTCAGGAGTGGAAGGGAGTGGGAGAGAAGATGTAGGTGTCTGACTGCTGCCAGTTCTCGGTTGTCTACTATTTGGAGTTCAGGGCCCCAAATGGAAGGATCTATGTACATGAAAAAGCACAAAGTCACGTTGTAACCAAATGTTTGATACCCTTCTTTTAAAAATGATCCGCTAGACTCTTACAATTTTGAGTCTTCACTTTACTTGCCTTTTTTTCTATTTTATATATATATATATATATATATTTTAAAGAAGTAAGAATACTTAAGTTCCACTCTTTTGTGTGACTTTCTCTCCTTAAATTAGAGAATAATATTGCAGAGAGGAATTGACATACTCAAGCTCTCCCAGTGAATGAGGGAGACATGGTTCTAAAGTCACGTGTCCTGACCCATGGGCACCACACACCACACCACAATCTTTCTAAAACTATTATAGCTCTATTGGGCTATGCAAGTTAACTTTGATTGAATGCCATTCTTTGTCATTCCTCCTATTTTATTATGCCTAGAAAAAATATTGATGTGATTGCAAGAGCCACAGAATCCAGATGAAATACAATAGGGAATGGTAGGGAAGATACCTACCAAAAGTGTGTTAGGCAGAGTTCTCTAAAGAAGTGGCTCTCAACCTTTCACAGGGTCACCCAGTTATGTAGACAAATTACAGTTATGAAGTAGCAACAAAAAATAATTTTATGATTGGAGGGTCACCACAACAAGAGGAATTGCATTAAAGGGTCATGGCATTAGGAGGGTTGAGAACCACTCCTCCAAAGAAACAAAACCCAAACACCTATGATTATATATAGAGAGATAGATAGGTTTATAAAGCACAAATGAATAAAACAGAGAGCTCTGTTCAACTCATTTTTGTGGAACAGTTAATATACTGGTCGTTCTTCATCTCACAAGGGATGCCCAATCCAAGATCAAGGAAGCAGGCAGCTGAGTCTTCCCTCAAGCAATGCATACAGAGTCTGCCCACAGGCAGCAGGGCAGATCACCTATAGTCAGTAGCTCAGGAGTTTAGTGAAGCAGGCCTGGATGGGATATTGAACTCAAGCAATGCAAGTTGACAGTATTCACCTGCCTCAAGCTCAAGCAATGTACATACCAGCAGCGTGGGGAAGCAGATCTCAAAGGAAACTCAAGTTCTAGCAAGGAGATCCACAGGTTAGTTTGTCCCACAGGCAGTATAGCTCATAAGTTGAGATAGAGACCTAGCTAAAGCAGCTACATGCTGGCTGGCCCAATCCCCAGAGAGCAAGAGAGAGGAGGGCAGGGCTTCCTAAGTCATTTATCTTGTTGCCCTCCAACCAAATTGTGACCTGACTTATTCCATATACTCCTATTGGCCAGATTGGCCCAATAAACCTATCTATCACAAAAGACATTTAAATAATACAAAAGCTCACACTGTGCAGGACAAACAAAACAGATGCAAGACACTACAGTTTTTAAAAAATGATTTTATTGGAGGCTTATACCACTCTTATCACAATCCATCCATCCATTGCGTCAAGCACATTTGGATATCTGTTGTCATTGTCATTTTCAAAACATTTTCTTTCTACTTATTAAGCCTGTGACACCAGCTCCTCATTTTCCCCCTCCTCACCTTCCCTCCCTTCCCCCTCCCTCATGAACCCTTGATGATTTATAAACTATTATTATTTTTCATGTCTTACACTGATCAAAGTCTTCCTTCACCCACTTTTCTGTTGTCCATCTCCCTGGGAAGGGGTATAGGTAGATCATTGTATTTCACCCTCTTCCCCTTCCCCTCCTTGTATGGTTACTCTCATTACTGGTCCTAGATGGGTTTATCTCTACTGGATTCCCTATGTTTCCAGGTTTTATCTGTTCCCTTGTACATGCTCTGGTCTTTTTTTTTTTAAGGTAGAATCCATGTCATGATAGTGGAGGAAAGGAAGCATTAAAGAACTAGAGGAAAGTTATATGTTTCATCAGTGCTATACTGCACCCTAACTTGATTGTCTCCTCCCTATGACCCTTCTGTAAAAAGATGTCCAGTTGTCTACAGATAGGCTTTGGGTCTCCACTTTGCAATCCTCTCATTCACAAAGGTAGGATATTTTGTTCTGTGTCTTTGATGCCTACTGCCTGATTCCATAGACACCTAGTGATCACATAGGCTGGTGTGTTTCTTACATGTACACTTTTTTGCTTCTCAAATAGATGGACCCATGTTTATCTTTAAGCCGTTAAGAAACCAGACCCTATATCTTTGATAGCCTAGCACCATCAACTTTCTTCATCACATTTGCTTATGCACCTGCTTTGTCTTCAGTGATCATATTGGGAAGGTGAGAATCATGAAATGCCAGATTAATAGAACAAAATATTATTGTATTGAGGGAGTACTTGAGTAGAGACCCAGTGTCCATCTTCTACCTTAATACCAAACCTATAAGTATGTGTACATAGATCAATTTCCCTATTGTGATATAAATATATTTACATTGATTCATGTCTTTATTTAGACCTCTATAAATGCCCTTTGCCTCCCAGCTCTTTCCTCTTGTCCCACTATCATGTTCAGTCTTCGTTTGAGCTTCAGTAAATCTTCTCAGTTACATTGCCCTTGATCAAGCCCTACCAGGAATCCTATGTCTTTCTCACCATTGATTTTAGATCACCTGTTATTCCCTTGTTCCTGGGTTTGTTAACATCCACTCCCTTTTCCCTGCCCAGCCCGTGTCCCATGTCCCCCCAGAACCTTAGGTCCTGTTGTTTTCTCCTCCGGATTGTTTAGCCCATCTATGCTATCTAGATAGACATGCAAAGATAATAATATGCACATAAAAAAAAAACAAGACAGAGCAAAACAAACCAACAAAAGAAAATCAAACAACAACAAAAATCAAAGACAAAAAAGTCCTATAAATAGTTCAAGGTTTGTTGGTTGACTCTTAGGTGTGTTTCCTGATCAAGTCTGATGGGGAGCAATACCCTGGCCCAAAGCCTATTTTTAGTATTCCCTGGGGACTTCATTGTTGTGTGTTAGTCCGGGTAGACTAGAGGAACAAATTCATAAACATGTCTATGTATATGAGGTTTATATACAAGAGGAATGAAGCATTGAGAAAGCATACTAGAACAATTCTGTCCGTGCCCACAAATCTGATATTAGCCCATATGTCCAATACCAGTCTATAAAGTCTTCTTCAAATTCATGAGGCACACACAATGATGCCAGGATAATCACCAGCCAGTGGGTGCAGAGTTGTGTGTATCCATGGTAGTAGAAGAATCTCATCCCTGGCAGGGATCTCTCTGTAGCTTCTCAAGCATAACAGCACTGGCAGGGATCTCTATTGACTTTTCCGGCTTCAGAGATCTGGTTCCACCAGGGTAAGCCCATGTGGCTTCTCCTCCAACTCCTCCAGTTTTCAGGACTCATAGTCTATCAGCATGTTGCCATGTTGTCTTCTCAGTAGTGTCTCCAAGGAACTGAGTCATAAGTCACTCAATTCCAATATCACCAGATTTCCCAGAATTCTCAGAAGAAAGCCAGGCCCACACAGAAGTCTCATTGGCTATCTCCAGATTGACAGGCTAGACTTCACTCCTGCACGCTCAATCCTGAAATTGACACAGGAGTACATGACTGCCTCAGACCAGCCCTTGTTGATTTGATACTCTCACATAATTCTGTAACAATATGTAATCCTTAAACAATAATAAAATTGTATCTTTACCTAACAGGATAAAGTTAAAATGCATACGATTCAACATGTGCCACAATCATTTAGAAATAACATTCTATAAATGAACAAAAAAACCTATGCCTTACAATTGTAGTTAAGTAACACTCACACCTTGATCCTATAATCCTATGAATATATATTTACTCTTATATGTAAGGCAACCACTTTATTAGTTTATTTCCCCATTTTGGGTATCCAATTTCTTTATTTTCCATTTCCATAATCCCAGGGCTCTGAGGAAACAATAATATTTTTCAAAGTGAAGAATCTTCCATCCAGTTGGAAACTTGTGAAGTCTGCAACCATAAGCAAAGTCAAATCAAGGCAGGCCTTCCATAAAGTCAGCAGCAATATACACCAGTTCACATGCTCAAATAACTTCTCTTGCTCTGCTTGGGTTCTGGTCAACTCAATGTAGGCTGTCTCACTTAGCTTCATCAGGGTATCCATTGGTCGCCTTCTCTTTAGACCATGATCCCATCCCAAATTCTCAACAAGCCTAGCCTTCTCATGCTAGGTCATGAACTTCAGACTAGTCAACCACTCTCATTTTCTCTATTTCCTGTGAACCAAGTCCACAGGTGTCAGTGGCCAAACTCAACCCATGTCTTTATTGCTGCATTTCTCCTACTTCAACTAAACAAGTAGTAAATCCAGGTGGATACCTAGCAAGCATTTTAGCTTGCCACAGGCTTCCTTTAACATTCAGTCCTAGAGAGGAGTTTTCTTCATGGTTCTAGATTCTGTAGCTTCTGAAAATAACCACTAGTTCAAGATTTTCCACAAAGCAGAGTTTCTGCTTCTTCAGTCTGTCAATTTGGCCCTTTGGCAGATTTCTCAGAATGAAAATATCCTGAGTACTCCAAAACACTGGGTGGGGCTAATCGCTAGGCATGGCTTAAACCCAAATAAGGATAAAATTAACATCTTGAAGCAAGTTGGTTTATTAAACTCTCTATTTTCATACTTCCCAATGAAAATTTTTATACATCCTTATATCTACAATAATAAGCATAAGAAATCAGTATAAACATTATAGAAGTAGATGCTAAACTCAATTATTAAGTCAAGTTCAATCCTTACTTAGCTCATCTAAATCCTCATCTAAACTATTCTGTTTGAGCAAAAACATGGAATTAGGTCTCTGAAGGTATCAGAACAGATCCATGCTTTCTGTCTGCCAATTTGACCTCTGTCAACCATTTTCCTAGAGCAGGACAGTTTCTGAGATATTCAAATTGCATTTTTTACCCCTGAGCTCAAAATATACATTAAAAACATTCATTTTTGCCATTTCACATAGGAATAACCAAAGACAGCATCCAAACAAAATAATAGAAACTTTGACTTCCCATAGTCTATAAAGTCTTCTTCAGATTCATGAGGCACATGCAATGATGCCAGGACAATCACCGCCCAGTGGGTGCAGAATCTTGTGTATCTGCTCCCTTTGCTATTCTGGTGCATGCCCTTAGTGCTTTGCCTCAGCGTGGTGGCCCAATTCCTCTATTGTGTCTCCAGTGTGGTCTCCTGTAGTGTTATGGGTCAGTGTGGAATGTGGTGTCTTGTGGTGGGCTGACCCTATGGTCCTCTCTGTGCATTGCTTTGAGCAGCAATTTCAACCTCAGGGCTTGGTGGGCCAGAATGTGTTTCCCAATACCATGGATTCTTGTGTTGTCAGACTATAACTTCTTCACTAAGGCCTAGGACTCCAGCTTTATTGGGGTATCTATGATGTTGGTGAGTAATACTTAATGTCCCATAGACAATCAGAAAAGCAAATAAGTCTTAGGATAAATACAACCATAATATTCCTTAGAATACTATACTGTTGTTAGGTGACATGAAGTTAGCGCTGAATCATAGCAAACTTATGTTCAGCAGGACTAGACACTGCCCAGTCTGTGTCATCCTCGTAGTCCTTGCTGTAGCCACCATATCAATCCATTTCGTTTATGGTTTTCCTCTCTTTGCTGACCTGTCACCAGGCATGGTTGGTCCCTCCTGATGACATGTCCAAAGTACTTGAGACAAAGACTCTCTGTCTTCTCTTTTTTTGGGGGAAGGGGGCATCACTGCCCTCTGGTGGGAGTGGAAGGCCCAGCCTTGCTCCTGGAGAGCTGCTGCTGGATTTGAACCACCAAGCCAGTGGGCGCAGTCCCACACTCAACCACTACGCCACCGGGACTCAGCCCCTTGTCTTCACTTTTAAGAGGCAGTCTAGCTGTGCTTTTTTCCCAGATAGATTTGTTTGTTCTTCTGACAGTCCCTGGCATATTTAGTTTTCTTTGCCAATACCATAATACAAAGACATCAGTTTTTCTTCATTGTCAAACGTTCATATGTTTATGACACAAACGAACATACTAAAGCCTGGGTCAGTCGTACTTTAGTCCTGAAAGTGACATATTAGCTTTCAATACTTTGAAGGAGTCATTTGCAACAGGTTTTTCCATTGCAAAATGCCATTAAAAATTGCTTCTTTCATAAGCATTGATTAAAGATCCAAGTTCAATGAAATCCTTGACAACATCAATATTTTCTGTGTCAAGCATAGTGTTGTCTATTGTTCCCATTGTGGGGATTTTTTTCTTTCTTTTACAATGAGATATGCAATCCATTTGGTCTTCAATAAGTGTGTCAAGTCCTCTCACTTTGAGCAAGCATATTTGTGTCATCTGATTATCAGAATTTGCTAATGAATCTTCCTTAATACCTAATGCCACATTGTTCTCCAGATAGTACAGCTTGTTGGATTACTTGTTCAACAATAAACTGTTTTATTTAATCAAATATATCTGATTTCTAAATTATAATTTCAACATACAATTAATATAAAAATATTAATGGAACCTCAGTCTTTTTTCCTACAGAGACATTGAAACTTGGGACCTGTTTTTACCCTTCTTTCAAGCTACTTACATGGCTTCATCACAAGACATGGGACTCCTGAACCAGAGACAAAGGACCTTATTATTCATGCAACACCCAGCAGTGTGAACCTCAACACATTTGCATGCTCCCCCACCCAGTCTCTTGTAATAGGCAAAATTCTAAGGCAGCCCAAAGATCCTTTGTCTGCAGTATATACACATCTCCTCGAAGTTATTCATCCATGCATGTATTGGCATGAAGGGAATTTTGCAGTTATAATTAAGATCTCAAATCAGTTGATCTTAGGTAATAATCAGGATGGATGAAACAGTCATTGATTGTTTAGCAGATTACTAAAAGGATGCCAATTTAAATCCACCAGCTGCTCTATGGGGGAAATATGTAGCTGTATGTTTCTGTAAAGACTTAGAGTCTTTGAAACCTTATAAGGCAGTTCTACTTTGCCCTATAGGACTATAGGATACCAGAATCCAGTCCTAAGTCTTTGGGTTTTTTCTTCTTTGTTTTGTAATTTGATTTTGGTTTGGGCTTTGGCAAAGGTCAGAGAAGTTAAACATATGATAGGCATTTAATAAATCATGCACTTTTCATTGCTTCTTTTAAAAATGAAGGCATCAACGTGAGTAGGGAGAAGAGACTGTGTGCTCCAGTAAAGAGCTTCAGTCTTAGGAACCCTGCATAGGATCACTGTGAGTTACAATCAACTTGATGGCATTGACTTTTGGATATAGCTTGGCATGTGAGTGCCCTCTAGGAAGTGAAAGGGACTCCTTCTGGCAAATAACAACAAAAAAGGAGACCTTACCCCTATAATTTCAATGAAATAAATTCTGCAGACAACTAGAATGAACTTGGAAACAGATTTTCCTCAGAGCTTCCAGGTAAGAATTCAGTCTGGTGATAGATATCTTAATTCTAGTCTTTGAGACCTTGGGTAAAGGGTCCTATCTGAACTTGAAACCTATGGAATTGTGGGTGAGTAAATGGGTGCTATTTATGCCACTAAAGTTGTTCAAAGGAAGCCTGGTGGTACAGTGGTTAAGCACCGTGCTGCTAATTGAAAGAGCAGCAGTTCCAACCCACTAGTAGTTCTGCAAAAGATAAGACTTAGCAGTCTGTTTCCAGAAATATAATAGCTTTAGAAATCCTGAGGGGCAGTGATACCCCATCCTGCAGCATTGTCATGAGTCAGAATTGATTTGAAGGCACATAACAATAGCAATAAATTAATGAAAGAACTCGAGTGATGGAAATTATTTACAATCTACTTCCAACCTAAAGGCTAGAAGTTCAAGCCCACTCATTGCAGTGCCAAGGAAATATGTTTCTGTAAAGATAAAAGGCAAAAAAAGCTAAATGGAGTTCTACACTGCACCATATGAGGACCTCATGACTTGGGGTTCAGCTTGATGGCAGCTAAATAGCAGTGATGAAGAGAACGAGTCTGTGGTCAATTTGACCCAGTCACATTTCAAATGCTCAGTAGCTACAAGTGGCTTCTGGCTGCCAACGACCATATCGACAGGTCTAGCATGTGCCAAATAAATATTTGTTGAGAGGAGTGGAAAATTAAGAGTTGGGCTCTATGGCTTTTTTTAATTGACATTGGTGTATTTTCTTGAAAGTTTAAAGCTATTAACCAAGGAGACCATTCAAATGTGCATCTGTAGAGAATGGATAAAAAAACTATTGTACATACACTTGAAAGAATACTGTGCATTTCTAAAAATCTACAATGAAACACTTCATGACATGGAAGGATTTGGAAATCATTATACTCAGTGAAGTTAATCAATCAAGTGGACAAATAGTGCCTGAGTCCACTTGCTAAGCATAAACACCACAATGATGGTAGACTCTGCTCTCATGTCATATAGTATTCTAATCCAGTCTCTCAAGCAATAGGCCTAATCCCCATGAATCATACACAACTCCATATGTACATCTTAAAAACTCTCTTGACAAAGAAGAATTCACTTCAACTGGGGAACAGTTTCTTAAAACGAAAGGAGAGGGATAAGATCACTCAGTTACTGCCATATAACTATGATTATCCAAAATCAACTGATGTTCATCCCAGATTGCAAACTGAACTTTACCAGGAATTAAAGTCAAGATGGGGGAGGGGAACAGGTATATCTTGGAGAAGGTGATTAAATGTCTGCTGGTGGGCAAACCAGATGCAGCAATCGCCTACTGGGAGTGGGGAAGGAAGATAACAATACTTAGATAAAACTGAAGAGGAGAGTACTCTTAGCACTATATTTCTAGTTGGACACTTTTGACTTACGTCCTATCCAGTTCTTAGTGATCCAGATTGTGTACTATAGACTACTGGTACATTCTAATCTATCTTTTCAAGGCACAGAACATCCCTCACGGGTCACCCTAGGAGTATTTGATGTTTAAACCCCACTAACTAAACTGGGCTTTAAATAAAACTCACCTATAGCCAATTTAAAGGAACTGACATACTGCCTTGGACATAAGCTAAGTCACCTTAGTTTTCCAGCTTCTTGCGATTATAAACTATATTGTAATGAGCCTTGGAGAGAATACATCTGTTCCTGTTCTCTCTATTTCTTTGGGGTGTGTGTTAGTTAGGGTTGACTTGAGAAACAAATACAGAGACACTCATAATATATGTTTTAGAGAACTTTATATCAAAGTAATTGCATATTAAGAAAACATTTCAACCCAGTGTAGATCAAGTCTATAAGTCCAATATTACATACCAATCTATAAATTTAATTGTTCTTGTTTTACACTGTTTATTTATGCACTAATATTCTTTTTTCTTTCTGTTGTTAGAGGGTTAATCTTGTTGCTTTGTTCTAGTTGTTGGCAGTGTTGTGCAAAGGTGTTGGCTTTGAATTTCTATTGTCTTCTGTTCTGTGCTAAATTGCCATTCGATTGCTGCTTTTACTGTGACCAAAGGTTCATGTATGATATGTTATTGTTCTTGTTTGTTTCAGGAATTTCTTAACTTAGTCTCTTATTTTGAGCTATTGCCCATTAGAATGTTGTTCAGTCTACAAGTTTTTGTTTTATGTTCCTGTTCTTTCTATGGTTGATTCCCAGTTTTATAGTATTGTGATTGGGGAAACTGAATTGCAGGACCTCGATGTTTTTAAATTTGTTGAGAGTCCACTTGTGGCTTACAATGTGAACTACTCTAGAGGATGTACTGTGTGCATTGGAGAAGGCTGTGTACTGTCTTTTTGCTGGATAGAGTGCTCTAAATATGTCTATGAGATGAGCTGCATGATTGTGTTCTTTGACTCTTCTCTTTCTTTTTTTTTGGGGGGGAGGGGCATCACTGCCCTCTGGTGGTGGGAGTAGGAGGCCCAGCCTTTGCTCCTGTGGAGCCCACTGCTGGAATTGAACCTCCAGTGGGCCGCAGTCCCACGAACAATCACTACGCCTCCGGGGCTCATCAGCTCTTCTATTTCTTTACTGAGTTTCTTTCCTGATGATCTATATTTCTTTGAGAGTGGTGCACCTCTTATTATTATTTTAAAACTGCCTATTTCTATTTCCAACTCTTTGATAACTTGGTTGGAATATTTCAAGGATCTTTTATTGGATGTGTATATGTTTAACATTTTATGTCCCTGGTTTGCTTAATCATTATGTAGTGCCCATTCTTGCCTTTCATTGTTATTTGCATGGAAGTCTATGTTCAGAAATTAATATTGTCACTTTTGTCTTTTATGGCTGTTATTGGCTTAGTAAATTTTTCTGTTTCCTTTGATTTTTATCCTGTGCCTTTGAGTTTGTGGTGTGTCTCTTGTAGGAAGCAGACTACCCTCTGTTTTTTGATTAGTGCATTTAATCCATTGATGTGTCACTATTGATGTAATACTGGATTGTTGCAATCATTCTCTGTGTTTAGTTTCTTTCCCTTTCCCCTGAGTGTTTTATTGGTGCTTTTGCTGCTGTTCTATTTTGGGGTTGTTTTGTGTGCTGGTTCCACTGTATTGAAGTCTGGGTAGTGTTGTTCTATGTGATCCTCTCAAGTCTGCTTTGGTGATTGGTGATTTTCTGTCCATAATGGTCCAATTAATATTTTTTGTAATGCTGGTCTTGTTTCTAGAAATTCCTTTAACTTTTTCCTAGTCTGGAAATGTTTTTATCTCCCCATCTTTAGAAGGACAGTATTGCTAGATAAAGGATTTTTGTTTGGAAGGCTTTTCCTTTCATTATTTTATGTTTCCCTCCAGTTTCATCTGACCTGTATAGCTTCTGGTGAGATATCTTAGTTTATCTTTGTAAGTTTTTCTGTGTAGGTGCCTATCATTCTTTTCCCCTAGATACCATTAGGATTCTCTTCTTTTCCATGAAACTGGAGAATTTAACTAGAATGTGTATTGTGGAGGTTTTTTTTCTTTTTTAGTCTATCCTGTTTTCTCTCAACTTCTTGAATAGTTATTTTCTCTACCCTTGTGATGGTATCCAGGAATGTTTCTTCATGATGTCTTTACTATGTTCTCTGTAGACTGTTTACTTCTTCTTGCTCCATGATCCCAATGAGACATAGGTTGTTTCTTCTGATAGTGTCCCACATCACTTTCAGGTTTTCTTCAGATTTTTTTTTGCATTTTTTATTGCTGGCTTCCCTTATTGACTGAATTCAGAGAGATCATCTTTGAGCTCACTTTTTTTTTTCATTCTATTCATTGAGTCTTTTTAATCTGCTGCATAATTCTGCTATTGCATTATTTATCTTCTCAGATTCCTTTTGGGTTAAGGTTTCACATCTCTTGAAAGGACCCAAACATCATTCTTTTGCATTCTGTTTCTGGTAGTGTAGCAGTCATGTGCTTATGTTGATTTTATGATTGAGATGTGGGGGTGGAGGCTGGCCTATTGGTCTGGAGATAGCCGTTGAGTAGCCAATGAGACCTCTATGTGGGCATGGCTTTCTCCTGAGACTTCTGGGAAATCTCGCAATGTTTCCCTTGTGAAGATGAGAAGCTATCTTCCCCAGTTGTTGGGAGTTGGTCTCAGAGACGATGAGTCACGGAGAGGACAGGATGGTGGCATCCAGGGGGCTGGAGGGGCCGGCGGAGGGACTGCATGGCTTTGCCCTGATGGAACTGGGCCTCTGAGGCTGGAGCGGCATGCTGTTGATGGACCCTGTGCCCTGGAAGCGAGGAGCCATGGGGGGACCCCTGCCAACGCCGGAATTCTGCACCCACTGATCTGTGGCTTCATGAGTTGGGGGGAGGGGGACTTTGTGGACTGATTTCGGGCATGTGAGTTGATATCGGACTTGTGACTTTGTGCTGGGCAGGATTGGGATGCCTTCTTAGTGTCACGTTCCTTTTGTAGATGAGCCCTTTTCTTGTATCCATATGTGTGTCTATGAAATTTGTTCCTCTGGCCTACCCGGACTAGCACAGGTAATTTCAGGATCTATTTTTTTTTAGATCACTCCATTTTATTTTTATGGTTTTTGGTTGTTTGTGTTTCTTTTTCTTGGTTTTTTAGTGTTTACTGTGTTTGACTCATGTTTCCCCAGTATCATGATATAGTCATGAGTGGTGTGTGAGCAGGTAGGTCATGCAGGAGAAGTTGACTCTTGCTATTGATGTGGGAAAGGGCTAATAGAAGCAAGAAAACATCTGGTGGTACAATGGAAAAAGAGAAGAGAGATGGGTAAATGGGGAGAAGAGGGAAATAAAATAAAAGCAACGATAGTAATAATAAACAGATGTCTATATAGACAAATATATTTATAAAATAGTGAGAAAAATTTTAAATAGGGGTAATCAGAATTAATAAGTGTCATGGAAATATAGTTCATGAAAAATACAGAAAGTAGGAATAGATATTGGGTGGATGTGCAGGGAAGAGAAAGAGAGCCAAAAGACTGGCTTTAGTGTGGGTGGCAAAGTTCTGTTGCTGTGGAAATGTGACTTTGTATGTTTGTGCACGAATAAGGAAATAAAAAGAAGTCTTAGATTCGATGGGAATGTTAGAATGTGTATACACAAGAGGGTGGGGTTGTGCCAGAAAAGAAAGTGGGAGAAAAATTTTGGGGGGGAGGTGTCTATTATAAGAGAACAAAAGTATAAAAAGCAAATAAAATAAAATAAAAAATGAAATCACTGTGTGGTTGGGATTCCTGCTCCTTTGGCAGTGTGACTGTGCATATGAATGCACCACATGGCGAAGGTGGCACATGTGGGGCAAGCACTGAAGAAAAAATCAGGAGAGAAGGAGGAAGAGTAAGATTTAGCTTGAATATTTGCACCAAGTTTCTTCCACCAGGCCCTGATCTGCCAGCGAGATAAGAGTTTTGACTGCCTGGGACTGGGAAAAACCAGTTGGGCTGAGAAGGAGCAGGGCTTACAGAAGCAGCTCATGCTTCTGGCCAATGGTAAAGGGGAGTCTGTCAGCAGGCATTGCTGCTCTCCCACATTTAGAAGTGTTATTTGACTTAGCTTTTAGTTTAATTGTCTCATTGCCAGAAAGTGCGGGATTGCCCGCCTAGTGGAACCTCATTGGTAGTCACTAGGAAAAATGGAACCTCATTGGCAGTTGCTAGGAAAAATCTTCCTGTGCTTATTATCTGATGGCCATATCCCTCTCCCAAATTCTTAAACTTATTGTCTATTATAAAAACTTTTTGGATACTTTCTCCTAGTTGCCCTTATTCACATGAAAAAATTTAACCTTGTAGGTGTATAGTGTATATAAATGTATATGTATATAGTGGCCTTCTGGAAGACTTCAAACTAGTGTGCTACCTAATTGTTTTTTAGCTTTCATTCCACACCAACAATCAAATTTAGCCTTGGAAATGATAGCATGTACCAACCCCCCTCCCACCCCAGTTGAGAACACATACTTTATAGAGAATTCTAATTATGTTTGCCAGACTCCATAGAGGCAGACTGATAAGCCAGATTGCCAGTATTTTTCATTTAAGATAAGTTACTCTGACATATGTCAGTGAGGTAGCGTGTATATCACACGCTTAGAGCAGGGTATGCATGCCGATTAGGGTACAGAGTCCTGAGATCCTAGATGTTGTTTCCCCAAATCCATGTTGGTGCCCAAAGTACAGTTCTTTCTACTGTTTTCTGGAATCAGTGCCTTCTTTTTGGGGAAACATTGGATAAACACCTATATACTTTTGTTCTTTGGGTTTCTCCTCCCCATCAGTTAGTACACCACAGTTCTCGTGAGCAGCTTCTTCTTTCGCCAGCGTTCTGGAGATCAGGCAGCCCACTGGAGCTGTAAGACAAAAGTATATTTTTACTGAGATAGCAGGAGGGTTGCTTTGTGACCATTTTCATCTCCAATAATGTTGTTCAATATTTTAATTATTCTTTGTTTTTTATAGTATTAGTACTTATTTTACCATTGTTGTATAATAATATTACCAGGATGTCTTGTTTTGTCTATATTTTCCAATAAGTTAGTTTGCTTAATAATTTTTCTCTTGGAATTTACTTCCTCCTTATGGATTTAATTTTTCTCCTTTTTGAGATATATCCTTTAGTAGTTCTTGCATTAAAGGTTTAGGAGTAATGAATTCTGTTTGTTACCCTGAAAAGGGCTTTAAAATAACTATATGGGGCATACATATTATCATATGTATACAGTATAATAAAGGAAACACATGTTTAACTATTATTTTGCCTTTTATCTTGAATGATAGGTTAACTGGGTATAGAAGTCTACATTCATGGCTTTCAGGTTTCTTTTTCTCCTGTTCTTTTTCTTTCTCTTAAACACTTTGAATATATTTGTGCTGGTTATTATTATATTGCCTTTAAGATCCAAATCCATTTTCTTTGTTATACTTTGAGATACTAGAATAAGATCTATATATTACACTTCTCCTTTGACCAAATGACTCTGTGTTAGGCTCTGCCAATAGAGGGCACTGGAAGGATGCAACAAGACTGGGAGTGGAAGAATGGAAAAGAAACTTTTCCTTCTGGTGTTTTTATTTTGTTTTGTTTCTTCTCAGCCTGTGTAGGAACCCTAATTTATAGCTTGTTATCTCCAGCCCGTGTCTTTATCACAAGTGGGTGTGGTTCTCACCATATTCCAACATAGCCATATTCATTTTCACCATGGCATCAGGTGGCACATTCTTAGAGTGATCATTCTCTTTCCTTGGAAGTCTGAATTTCAGTTCCACAAAGTCTCTTTCTATGAGTTCCTAAGCTTTTTCCTGTTTTGCTTTACTCTTTTTTTTTTTTTTGCTTTACTCTTAACACTAAAGACAATGGTTTTGTTATGTACTTACTAGCTCCCTACATTCTAAGTCTACCCATTTTAGTGGTTAATTGCCTATAACTAGTTGATAATTTGTTCTATTAAATTTTCCTAGTTAAAATTACTGGTATGGTCTCCTGACTGATCCTTGATTGATAAAATATCATGGCATACTACTATTTTGCTGCTTGTCAGAAATCTTATGCCAGCAAAAATTTTTGAGTAGACACATCATAAAAGAAACTCTCAAATTGCCCAACTCATTAAAGATTGCACAACATTGCTAGGCATTAGAGAGATGAAAATAAAAAATGACTACAAGTCCATCAGAATTACTAAAATGAAAAAAAAAACGATAACAGGAAACAGTGGCAAGGGCATGTAGCAATTAGAACACTCACATGCGGTTGGTGGCAATGCAAAATTGTACAGTCACTTGGAGAAAGGCCTGAATTTTCTTAAGAAATTAAATATATACCTAACCGATGAGCCAGCATTTCCATGCTCTGGTATTTACCTATAAGAAACCAAAGCATAGGTTCACTAAATGCTTATTAAATAGTGTTTGTTTGTGAGAGTTTGCTGCATAATAACACCTCCAAATAAACTAATGCACTTATAGAGAGCAAAACAAACCAAAAACCCCCTCCCACCTTTTGGCCTTTGGTGAATCCTGACTGGAACTACTCAGTAATATGAAAGGGCTGAGCAATACATGCAAGACCATGGAGGAGACTCAGAATCACGGCACTAAATGAAAGAAGCCTCATTAAAAATGCACGACTGTTATTCTAGAACAGGGTAATCCAACAACCGTAAACCCACAAAAGACAAAGAAGTTGCCATTGAGTTGATCCAACTCATCGGGATCCTTTGGAGCAGAGGATCGTTGCCTCAGAGGTTGTCCAAGGCTATCATCTTTCTCTTTGGGAGCAGCTGGTGGGTTGAAACCACTGACCCTTCCATGGGTAGCCAGGTAAGTGCTCAGCCCTTAGGCCACCAATGCTTTCAAGCACACCTGTAATAAAAGAAACTTCTCTGTTCACTGCTGTCAAGGGGAATGGCTTATAGAAACTATATAGCACAGTGAAGGCCTACTCCTTTTGGGGTTTCTGAGACTGTAAATCTTGATAGTCTCATGTTTTTTGCCTCTTCCCCCACCGCACGCCCACCCCCACCACCCCTGCCCAAAGGAAAGACTCTCACGAACAGACAGTGTCACATGTTTCCCCCCCTGAGGAGTGACTGGTGGATTTGAATCACTGAACTTGAGTTTGGAAGTCCGATGCTTAATCAGAAGAGTGGTTGACAATGAGTGTGAGGGTCACCTGGGAAATGGTCTGAGGAAACTGCCTGGGGTGACCTACTGTCTTACATTTGATAGTCTTTGGAGACATATATCAATGCATACTTAGAATTTATGCATTTATTGTATGCACATTTAATACTACAAGCAAGACCTGTATATAAATAATTAACTCTATATAATAGCATCCTTGCTAAAGTATTTAGAGAGAAGTGCACTAATGTCTGTAATTTAGTTTGAAATGTTCTTTCTCAAAACAAGACAAAGTCCTTCAAAGTAAAGTAGGAACAGCAACTGCTAATTGACTGATTGATGGATGAATAGACATAGGGAGGCTTTCATTACCTTTTAATTCTATTTTTTTCCATGAACTTTTTGACGCTCCCTCATATTTGATCAAGCAAATATAGCATAATGAGCAAAATGCTAATCATAGATCTAAGTGAAGGATATGTAGGTGTTTATTGTAAAGTTCTATCAATTTTCCTCATTGCTTGAAAGTTTTATAATAAAATGTTGGAAAATGAGGTGTCAGTATAATGATCCTTGACTTTTAAGATATTTTTTGTTTTCTTTGGGAGTTTTGAACTGCCATGTATTGTATTGCCATGAACATGTATTGATTTTTTTTTAAAAAATCACAATTATTTTTGTGAGCTTATATCTCTGTTCAAATCCGGAAGCCCCTTAAGCCATGTCCCTTTGAATATTGCCTTCCTTTTTATTTCTTTCAGAATTCCCATTAGCTCTCTGCTAGAAATTTTAATTTTATAATCCATGACTTAATCTTTCTCACATTGTTTATTAATTTTCTCTCTTTGCAACCTGAGGATCTGCATCCTCACGTCTAATTTTCAGTTTACTGACTTTCTCTTCAATTATGTCGTCTGCTGGTTAAGCTATAATTATATTTTTCATTTTAGAAATTCTATTTGAGTTTTCTCCCAATAAATTGTCATTTTATTATGTCCTATGGATTGTTCAAACATAATTTCCCGGCTTAATTATGGTGGATCATTTTAAGTGGGTGATATCAGGATCTTCTACTAATGTTATATCTACTGATGATAGCCTTGTGTGTGTCGGAAGTTTGAACTGTGACTCATAGCAAGTGGACATTTATCTTAGGTAATCTTCCAGATTTCAGAGTCTTCCCAGATCATTTTTGTTCTTCAGTGGCTTCTTCTAAATACAGAATAATCATGTTTCCTTTTTATATTAATTTTCTAGATCATGCGGTTAAAGCAAAATAAAATCTGTGGGAAGGACAGCTTCATAAAGTTGAATCATTGAGCTTTCAGAAGTGCTTTTCTAGTTCTTCCTTCCAGGATGCTGCTGGAGGCAATAGAACCTCCTATCTTTTAAAGAGCAGACAAAAAGTTAACTACCACTCAGGTCTAACAGGTAAGTTGGCAGAGTTGGTATTCCAACAATGTCTAAGTAATTCTAATGTGAAGGCGCTTGTCCTCTTGTGTTGCAAGGGTAGCGAAACCCACCCACTGGCCTGAGTGTGTCCACTTGAGCGTCATCAATGGCAGTAAAAGCAGTCCCTCGGTTACAGCATAAATTTATGGATGACTCCTTAAATGTTATGAATCCACCCCTACTCAAAGCAAATGTGTCATCACAGCCATCTTCATTTGCTGTACGTGCAACATGTAAGTAATTGAAAGGTCTGCAAGTCTTCCCCTGCATTGAAGTAAGGAAGCATATGCGCTGGTTTCAGGATGGAGTCCACATAGAGACGTAACAACCGTGTCAGCTAGGCCTTGGGGGGGGGGGGGAGGTCCCGGGAGCTCCTTTACACCTGTGCTCCCACAGCTTCACTTTTGGCTATTTCTCTGCTGTCTTCTCAATTAGCACAAAGACCTGAAGCATGTTCTTTGCACCATAAAGATAAGGCACTTTTTTGATTTCTCTTAAATCCTATCATGTTTAAACTGTTGAATGACTGGAAGACTTTTTGGGGGTCTTATGTGGGATCAAGTGACCCTCCAGTGCATGAGAAAGACATTCAGCCATAGGAACATGAGATTCAGGAGTTTCGTGTTCACTTTTGACCTAGTTTTATTTTTCCCACCTACTCTTATTTGAAAAGCTGAGAAATGATTAGCTTTTTGTTTGATGTTGTAGCTAGGTGACCAACTGTCCAGCTTTGTGCAGGACAAAAGAGTTTCCTGGAGCATGACAATTTCACTGCTAAAGCAGTATGCTAGTTACTCTAGAGAATACTCCTATAAGCAGATTCCTGGCAATCCTTTGCCATCAGCCAAAATATGAAGCCAGAGTATATTCTCTGGTTTCCAGATTTCCCCAGAGATGAAAGGAGTGAGGGTTTACTGGTGAGAAGAAGGGCAGAAGATTCATTTCAAGGACATATGGAATGAAACAAACCCTCACCAGGTATTTCCCAGCTGTTCCTAGTTATGTCTCCATAGAAGATAGAAAAGTTAATGAGGAACAATAAAATAAGAGCAATGGGAAAGGAAATGATGTATTTTCTCACATGCCATGTAGATGATTGGGCTCGTCATCTAAATAATCTAAGTTAGCCCTGACTACAATTCTATGAGGAATCCCTGATGGTATAATGGTTATTAGTTGGGCTGGTAACCACAAGATCAGGAGTTCAAAACCACCAGTTTCTCTGTGAGAGAAAGATCAGACTTTCTACTATACTAAACAGTTCCACTCTCAGAAACCCATAGGACAAGTTCTACCCTGTCCTATAGGCTCCCTGGGAGTTGGATTTGACTGGATAGTAATGAGAATGAGTGATCACTCTATGAGGTAGATAATACCATGCTCATGTTAAAGTGTATACTGGGAGGGGACAACAAGAGGAGCAGGGAACTAAAGCTCTGTAAGATGAAATCTACTTGCCCAAGATTGTAGGCTTATGACTAATGATTCAAATGCAGGTAGGCCTGACTTAAAAACTGCTTAATCGTGTTGCTTGGCTGGTGAAGATTACTCTGCACAGATGTGGGGAGCTGTGAGTTCAAAAAGGAAAGGTGAAAGAGGCCGATTCTTCAAACTGACATAGGCAGACAATGCCTATTCTTCCCAGCCTTGGCACTGTCAGATGTAAGGAGGTGAGCAGGATAGCATGGGACTTCTGTTAGTTTCCTAGTGCTCATTAACAGAAATATAACAGATAGGTGACTTCAAAGAACAGATATATATATATATCAGTTCTTTATATATTGAAGTTGGGGAAGCTAAAAGTTCCAATCAGAATCTTAGGCACCCTTAATTCCTTCCTTGTTGGTAGTCCCTGATGCTCCCTTGCTTCCTTGGCTTGTAGGTGATCCTCAGATAAGGTGACTCTTCCCTCTATCTCTAGTTTGCTCCTTTTGCAACATGGAAGTGATTAAAACGAGAATCCACCCAACTTGGGTATGAGATAATGAACATAAAACAAAGGAAACCGTATTTCTAACTAGGATGCCTCCACACTTATCAATATTAGAGTTCCAACACCTAATGTTTGGAGACACAAATTTATTTATTAAAACAATTTTTCCCATATACTCGAAATGAATTTATATGTCTCTAAAGACTCCAAGGCAACTTTAGTTTTCCTTCCTCTCTCTTTTTAGCCACTCAGACCAATATTTAGATTTGGGAGATAAGGAATCTGGAGGCGTTCTTTTAAGGCTGTGAGCCTTCACTTTATGTTTGTTGGTTTGGTCTTTAAAAAGCACCTTCTGTATAACTACACAGCCCATCTCAACAAATGAAATCAGTAGTACTATCTCACTATACTCCCCATCAATGTAGTTCTTTCACTTTTAACCCTCCCCCATCCTATCTCTCTTCCTCTATCACTTCCTATCCCCCTCTTCCTGTTTCTGGCCCCATCCCAGGCCTTCTTGTAGTCTTATCTTTTGGTGTAAAAGCAATTTTTTCCCTTTGCTTTTCCTCATAATAATGATGTTACTCAAAATTTCTTTTATGAGCTTGACTTTGTTTGCTAAGCATCAAGTTCTCTAGTTGTGTCTATACCTTTCGGTGTTTAAGGAGTTGTCATTGCTTTTTTATTGATAATATTCCATTGCATGTATGTGCCAGAATTTGTTTACATATTTCTTTATGTTCAGAGTTTGGGGTTGTTGTCATGTTTTTGCTATTATAGAAATTGTTACAAGGAGGCAAAGTTTATTCTATTTTGCTAGTACCCATTTCCCTCCTCCTATTTTTCTCCCACATACTTCTGCCTATGACGGGCCTTGGGTACAGCAGTGAGGGACACCAGGACTGGAGAAAAGGTCTCCTTTCCCCTTGACTCTGCTTTTCTTCCATGTCATGCCGACACTCCCAGGGCTTTGATTCCCTGCTGTTGGCAGCTTTATTCTCTCATCGTAGGTCCCAATCTTTATTCATCATGTCCCTACTTTTTCATCTTCAAAAGAACCCCAAAGCAAATAATCTTCCCATTGCCTGTCTGTTGCATTGTAAAGTGCCATATCAATATGAAGCATTATGGTATCCTTCCCTAACAAACACATTCTAAGAATCAAGCCTGCTTTTAAAGGCCTCTCCTAATATTTACCTACCCAGCTTCCTTCTCAACTCTAACCTGGGGCTTTTCTGAAACAGCTGTATCCAGAGCAGAAGGCCCTTTTGTGTAGAACCGTAAGTCACCTGTACTTATTTTGTGTATCTAGGGCTGTTATGCTGTGCGGTAAGCTTTTTAATTTAAAAAAACATGAGTATCTGATACAATAGATTATTACATGTTCCGCATATAAATTACTAGGTCTTAGAAACAAGAAATGAGTAATTCTGCCCCGAAGTAATATAATGGCTACTGTGGAGTCTCTAAAATCAATTAAATAGATCATTCGTGGTCAGAGGAGAAGAGGGAAATTACTACCTGAGTACCATCCCTTAGTCTTTTGAAAATTTAATCATTCAACAAACAGGTATTGAGAGCCTGACATGAGTTTGAGACTGTACCTAAATTTTGGGCAGGACTACAAAGAAGTGGAAAACATATATCCTCATGGGGACCAAATCACTTTACATGGGAAACTCTTTCTGTAGGAAATTAATGGACATAATTGTGCTTCTTGATAAGTAAATATGAGGGGAGTGGTCTTTCTTAGAAAGCAACTGGATCTATGATGAGAAACTTAGGGAGGAGTTGAAAAAACTTCAGGAGGAGATGGATGAGAAAGAAGAGGAAGTAAGATTGATCACACCTGAATAGTAAGCCTTCAGAAGGTCAGTGGTAATGCAATTCACATTTGGAGTTAGGAAACCTAGATACTAAGTTCAAGTCTGGTGCTTAGCAGCTGAATACTTGTTTGGGGCCTAGTGAGTTAACCTCAGTCAGCCCCAACATGCTCATCTTTCAGAAGAGGTTATCATGAGATAAACTCCTTAGATAAGATTTTGTAGGTGAATGGCTGCTTCATAGTGATGATAGATGATAGATAGGTAGATGATGGATAGTCACCAGGGAGTTTATGCGGAATAAAATGCTGCCTGCTCCTATGGAACATTCATGATCACAGGCATGTTTGAGTCTAACGTTGTAGTTATTGTTCTAGTCCAGCTCATCAAGAGTTCCCCTCCCTTTTGTAACCCTTTGCTTCATTGAACAGAATATCCTTTTCAGGTTGAGCCCTGGTGGCGTAGTGGTTGAGTGTGGGATGGCAGCCCACAGGGTTGGCGGTTCATATCCAGCAGCAGTTCTCCAGGAGGAAGGCTGGGCCTCCTACTCCTACCAGGGGGCAATGATGCCCCCAAAAAACAACCAACCAACCAAGCAAACAAAAATAAGCATAATATCCTTCTCAAGTCATACTTCGAGATGACATGCCCAAATTAATCGAAACAGATAATGCTGTAAGCCACATTGTTTTTAGGAGGCGGGTTTGGGGTAGTAGGTAGATCAAGCAAGGGGCACAGCCAGTGTCTACAATACTGATAGTAACCCTAGGTACAAGGGAATGGAGCACCACTCAGTTCTGGGCCAGCCTTTCAATTGTGCTTGTGTAAGCTCATTGTTGCAGCCACGGCGTCAATCCAGCTGGCCGGTGGCCTTCCTCGTTTTCACTACCCCTCCACTTTACCAAGTATCATAACATGCCCAAAGCATGTGCGAGGAAATTGCACCCTCTTTGCCTCTACAGAGCATTCTGACTTTACTTCCTCCAAGAACATCTGTTTGTTCTTTTGGCCGTTCACAGAAAGTTTGGCGGTTCTTTGGAAACACCGTGATTCAAATACATTGATTTTTCTTCAGTCTTTCTTTTTGGCTGGCCAACTTTCATATGTCTGTGAAGCAACTGAAAAGAGCATGGCTTGAGTCAGGTATACCTTAGTCATCAGAGTAGTGCTCTTGCTTTTCAGCATTTCAAGGATGCCTTGCATTGAGGAAGCACTTTCTTAATTCAAGAACACTTTGTTCTATTAAATTGGCATTCCACGATGCTCACCTTCCCAACACGATCACTGAAAACAAATGTGTGCATAAGCAAAAGTGGTGAAGAAAACTGATGGTGCCTGGCTAACAAAAGATATAGTGTCTGGGGTTTTAAAGGCTTGAAGATAAACAAGCGGCCCTCTAGCCTGGAAGCAACAAAGCCCACATGGAAGAAGCACATCAGCCTGTGTGACCACCAGGTGTCAAAGGGATCAGGGATCAGGCAACAAAGAAAAATTATATCATTATAAATGAGGGAGAGTACAGATTGGGGATCAAAAGCCCATCTGTAGGTGAAGTAACATTCCCTTACAGAAGGATCATGGGAAGGCGATGAGCCAGTCAGGGTAGAGTGTAGCAATGATGAAATATGCAGCTTTCCTCTAGTTCTTGAATGCTTCCTCCCCTCTTCTATCATGAACCCAATTCTTCCTTACAAATCCTTAAACCAGAGGATGTACACAGGTACAGATAGGAACTGTAAACAAGGGGAATATCGAACATATGATCCCTTCAGGACCAGTGTTGAGAGTGGCGATACTGGGAGGGTGGAGGGAAGGTGGAGTAGCAAGGGGGAACCGATTATAAAGATCTACATATAATCTCCTCCCTGGTGTATGGACAACAGGTAAGTGGGTGAAGGGAGATATTATACAGTGTATGATTTGAAAAAATAATCATAATTTATAAATTATCAAGTGTTCATGAGGGAGGGGGGAAAGGGGACAGAGGGGAAAAGTGAGGAGCTGATACCAAGGGCTTACATAGAAAGATAGTGTTTTGAGAAGGATGATAGCAACAAAGGTACAAATGTGCTTTGCATACAATGGATGTATGTATAGAATGTGATAAGAGTTGTATAAGTCCCCAATAAAGCGAATTTTTTAAAAAAGGATGTCTTGTGCAGCAGATTTACCTAATGCAATGTGTTGCTTAATCTCTTGATGCTAGTTCCATAAGCACTGGTGCTTGAAAAATATCCTTGAAAATTTCAATCTTTTCTCCATTTATCATGAAGATACCTATAGTCCCAGATGTGAGGAATTGGGTTTTCTTTACATTGAGTTGTAAACCATACTGAAGACTATAATCCTTAGCAAGTATTTCAAGTCCTCACTTTTAGCAAGAAAGGTTGTGTCATTTGCAGATCAGACCTTGCTAATAAGCTCCTCTTCAATTCTCATGCTGAATTCTTCTCCATAGTACCCAGCTTCTCGCTTGGTTCACCATACAGATGGAATTAGTGAGAGAATACAACCCTGACACACACCTGGCCTGACTTTAAACGGTGCAGTGTGCCCTTATTCTGTTGGCATAACTGCCTCTTGATCCATGTGCAAGTTCTTCATGGACACAATCAAGTGTTCTGGAATTCCTATTCTTTTCAAGATTGTCCACAGTTTGTTACAATCCACCTGATCAAAGGCCTGATCAGTAGACCCTCAACACTAGCGTCATGATGTTTGTAATCCAAGTGTAGCTTAAAATGAGAGAGAAACACTCGCCTGGTGGAAACCAACCACCACTGTTGGTGTCCCAGGACTCTCAAACCTTAGCTCCCCTCTGAGTGCTGATTGGGTTCTGGTGGAAGAGGAGACCCTGTTTTCTTATGAGCTGCAGAATAAATCAATTTTGTGTGAGAGTCATGGAGATTATAACATTCTCTGTTCATGAGGGACCATTTGTGACCAGCTTTCCCCCTGGAAAACACTTCACTCCTTGCCAGTGAGAGACTTTTAATTTGCCTCTGTAATTGAAATGTGCCCTCTGGGTCATGAGATCAGCATCATCTGGCCTGTGAGTCATTCAGGGCAGTTGTCCACTTTTTATCCAGTGGATCAAGAATATATTGACCCAGGTCAAATGGTGTGGAGGGAGGAGAAATTATCTAATGAATCTGAGCACTCCAGGCCCTCTTTGAACCTCTTTGAGGGCACACCACCCTTCAGCCTGGATCCCACCCACCCTTCTTTGTCATGGCAGTGTCTAATGACAAAGGGTAGACCACATTGGACTTCTTTTATTGAAACACCAATAAGTTGATGGATATTTTAAAATAGCTCTTCATATTAGAAACCCAAGTTAAAATACTGTCATACTTGGATAATTATACTATCAGACTTGACAGCAACATATGCTAAATAAATTAGTCTTTAAATGCTTATGTTTTTTCCAATTATAGGCTTTCTGTCTAATCATTGCTTCACCAAATAGACAAATGACCTCAATACTCAGCTTATTTTTGTCTGTAAAGAGATGGCCTTTGCCCATCAGTGTTAAGCAGTCACACCTTGTCTTGCCTCTCTCCCTTTGTAAAGAGAAGGGCTGTTTTAGAATAACATGGGAAAGAATTTGTGAGAAAGACAATGTTTTTAGAGGGTGTCCTCTTATAAGGATCAGGGGCAGGTGCTGAGGGTAACTCAGAGACTGGTGTCAAATCCTGCACTCAGAGGCTGATGTTGGGAGAGAAAAAGGCGACGGGGGCTCTGAGTGCGACAAAGAAAGGGTCTTTAGGAGCCAGAGGAAAGCAACTTTTCAAAGACCAGGGGTCCCCTCCCCAAATGGATATTTTCCCAAAGGGGTGGTGTTTTGATTTAATGTCAAAGCAACCTTATCACCTTCAAAGCACTCTTCCTTACACTTAGCACATTGGTCAAACCTGCAAGTCTATTCTCAGAAACATTTTTTCAGACTCATCTGTTCGGATGGCTGACAGCGCCTCCTTCTTTATTTCCTTCTTTAGATCGCTGTCCTTTCATGTCCCTCTGCATTTGCTGAAACAAAAAAGAAGTCACACAGAGTGAGGTCGAGTGATTAAGGTGCGTGGGGCAAGAAAGGCATGCTGTTTCCCCCTGAAATTGGCACACTGAGATGGCTGCATGAGCAGGTGTGCTGTCAGGGTGGCAAAACCAGGCTCCTGTCTGCCACAAATCAGGCCTTTTTTGTCCCACACTGCTATGCAGTCTTTTCAGAACCTCTACATTGAAAGGTTGATGAACAGTCCGACCTGAGGGAACAAACTCCAAATGCACTATGAGTGGACATTTTCATTCATTTGGGAAGTTGGCAGACATCCAGAATGAAGTTTGTCATCATTCGACATTTCACCTTTTTTGAAACGAGAAAACCACTTTGAGTTTTTCCCCCCAGCGCTCTCCTTGCAAGCTGTGCTCAACATCCCAACAGTTACTTCAGAATGTTTCCAGAGCGGAAAACAAAATCTCAAGCTGGATGCTGTTCTCTGATATTGACTATGCAAAAAATGAGGTTTGAGTGAGACTGCTTTTACAAAAGAAATCACTGTGACCAGAGAGAACCTTCCCAGATAACACTATTTGGTCCTAGATGCTGAGTTCTGGGGAAGGCAGTGCTGGGACTGCAACTCCATCCCTGACACAATCCACACAGCATACCCTCAGAAAGGTCCCTTGAGTAAGTACATATGTTCCAAATGCAGGTTGAAAAGCCCAGGTTTATGAAGAATTTCCTTCTGAGTGGCTCTCTGTGCCTCAGCACAGACACACATTCTCAGAGGAAATAATGTGCACCTTTGAAAGAAACTCTCACAAGGGAGGCACACAAAGATCTGGAAAGGAAGATGGGCCTTCTCCTGGTCTTTGGTCTCCAGGCCGGGGAAATACTGTGCTCCAGTTTGGTTTAAATGAAACACATTTTAAAGTTTTTGGTTTTTATTTTTTTAAATAATGGGAAAAACAGGTAATCCAGAGAAGCGTATCTAACTCTTCAGAATATTTTTTAATAAAATGAATTTAATATTGGTTTAATTTTTTTAAAAAAATCAGGAAATAACTGCATTGTTTGAGTTTAGATGTAATTAAACCACTCATTTGGCCTCATTAGAAAGTGAATGCTTAGTAAAGAATCAGGGCTACCAAGACTGGGGGATGGATGGGGGGTGGGTGTGGAGGGTGGGTTTTATACAAGTCTGTACTGTTTAATTTCTTTATAAAAAGATAAAAATTATCACTAGCACATGGGCTCTGTTAAGAGTGCAATAGGTGTCTTCTCTTCCTGAGAGTCCCCATCTTGGCAATACTGTGTTGCTTAGGAACTAACAAAAACACATCTCTCTCTCTCTCTCTCTCTCTCTCTCTCGCTCGCTCGCTCTCCCTCTCTCTCTGTGTGTGTGTCTCTCTCTCTCTCTTTCTTCCTTTTTTTTTTAATGGTCCCTTTGTGCCCTGATATTTTTCCAAGTTGGCAGCTGTGAGGAAAAAACAATGTGATTGGGTAGAAGCAGCCTCTGCTCTCAAGTCTGGAGCAGAATAGATAAGAACTTGTATGTCAGAATATAAAGTTTACACAGCACCAGTCAAAAGCTTTTGATGTCGCCTGCACAATCTGGCCACGCATCTTTGAAGTTCTATTACACATGCTAGGGTTCCGTCAATAAGAAACAGACCTTTCTCTCCCCCACTAGTTAAAACATCTGCCTCCTGGAAACGCCCTGCATGAAAGCTGGCCACAATAGTGCCAGGGCTAATAGAGACGGGGCTTGGCCTCCGTAGTGACGAGAAGAGAAATGTTTAAGAACTGGGACGCTGCTTAAGAAAATCTTCAAGCCCCGGAGGGATGAGGTTTTGTTTCCGTGGCTGGATGGTGTTGAAAACGATGCAGCTGGGTGGGTGTCTAACCAGGGCCACTTTCTTCATGTGGCTGTTTTTACGAGGGCAGTCTTCATGTGATAACTCACGTGTGAGCTGCACTCTTTATCTAGGACATTAGCCATTTCTCAATGAAAACAAGCAGGGGGAGTGGGCTCCTTGGTGGGGAGTGTTGCTCTTTGTAATGTCATTTGAACTGCTCGGCCAACGGTTTATTTGTCAAGTAATCTTGTTTCTTCCTGGAACAAAACCCCACTACTGATTGCTGAAGCCTACGGGTATCAGACATGAGATCAGGATGTGCTTCTGTCGCTCCACGGTCATGCCCTTTGAAGGGACAGAGGGGTGGGAATAGGGAAGCCTTTGTTCCTGGAAATGAAAGGGTGAAACAATAGGTTGTAGGAAGGCTCTTAATTGCCAGGCTCCATGGCTCAAGCAGGGCTTGTAACAAAAGCCTTCATCTCAGAGCTTTCTGGTAATGTCAGAGGTGGTTGCCCTTGATGGACATCCAGGGAATGGTGGCAGCAGGCAGGTGGGTAGACCAATGACCAGCAGTCTCAGTTGGCCAGTGAAAGAATCTCCATCTCTGTAGTCCCTTCGACCTACTGCAGCAGCCATTAGTGAATGAATAAAATACAGGAGGAGAGCATGAGTGCCATGCTTCAGAGTATCTTTGCTGACATGCTGAGCTCACAACAAATTGGAAGGGCCAGGGGCACATTGTGCCCTGGGGAGCAAAACCATGGGACAAATGTATTGTTCAGAGACAGTGCCAACCTTCCCTGTTACTGCCTTTGGAAAATCTCTCGATGAGACTCTTTTTGTAATTCGCTGTCCTCATACCTTTGGGCTCTCCTCTTTCTCCCTTTCCTCAAGCTCTAATCTCACATTCGTCTTATTCAATCTACTCCTAAATGGCTGGAAATACTCTGCTGGGTACTTCTCCTACAGATGTTTTCATCTTCAGAGAAGATAAGCTTAAGTCAAATGAATGAACCTTCAAGGGCAACATTTCAGTCAGTGATGGATGGGGATTTCATTGTCCTGGAGACACACCAAAAAGGTCTCAACTAGGTTTGTTGAGGCAAAATAAACAGTGTTCATCTTCAGTAATCTCACCGTCTAAAACGGGAGAAATTCTTCCCTTTATAGGGACAAGTCACAGCATGGGGCACGGTCATATTATAATGCAGATAATTGAAAGCTGTTGATGGCAGGGGCCAGGCAGTCATTGTCACCTCTCCATGTCTGATGTGAGTTGTTCTGATCTAGTTTGAAAGAATGTGGTAACACAGGAAGAATCCTGAGGCCCAGTCAATGGTACTTGGGCTGACTTGGTGGCAGAGCCAAATTGTGGTATGTGTGGTTATATGTGGATCCTAACACTACCCAGACCAGGACTGTGGAACTGGCAAGACCTAGTCACATGGATGCCTCCCTAGATGCCACCCATACCTAGTAGCAATCATAGTGTCCAGCCTGGACAAAAGGGAGTAGAGAGTGGTGACAAGGAAAGTGAAGAAGGTACTGAAAGACAGTGAGCTGTGGTAGCCAGAAGCATGACTCTAGAGTCTGACTGGCTGCGTTAAATATCATCTATACTCTCTAGTCCACCAGCTCCCTCTCTATCTGTGGTCCCCTGGTGGTCTGGATGCTGTTGTGTTGCTAGAAACTATGCCACTGACTTTTCAAATACTAACAGGATCACCTATGGTGGAAAGGTTTCAATGGAACTTCCAGGTTAAGACAAACTAGGAAGAAAGGTCTGGTGATCAACTTGTGAAAAGCAGCCAGTGACTACCTTACAGACCTCAGTAGCAGACTGCTTGAGATAGTGTTGTTAAATGAGCTCTCTAGTTGAAATCAGTCAAAACCCACAGTGGCTGTGACAACTGATTGGAGTATACCAATGATTGGGAAGATGGTACAAAATCAGGTCGTGTTTCATTCTGTTCCAAATGGGATAACTATGATTTGGAGCGGACTCAAAGGCAACTAAGAATCTGTAATAGTATATCATTGGGCACTTGATAATTGTGTGATATGGGCCAGGTGCTTGAATCTGAGTCCCAGAGTCCTCCTCAGTAAGGCGAGGGACCAGTAAGATGCAGACGATAACAGTAGTTTCCACTCAGGGTTCTCCTTGAGATCAAGTGGGTTTTAAAGATAAAGCACCCAGACCTGTGCCTAGGAGACAGCAAAGCTTAGTGGCCTTGAAGAGTTCACCATGGAGACTCAAGCGTGTGGCAAGGAAACACCCGCCCCACGGTGCCCATCTAGAGCTCAGTGGGCCCTTGGGTCGGATATTGGGAGTTACATAGGATCTAGCCACAGAGGAAGAAGCTCCACAGAAACAGAGTACAGACTGTGCACTTGTCAGTTCTCCGCCATTATCACCATATCCTGGTTGGTTCCTCAAATAACTTGTCTAGGAATTTAGCAACAAACTCCGTATGAGTATGCTGATCTTTGGTTCTGGGCTCACATTCCCCTTTAGGGTAAAGCAAGAAATGGACTCAATAGGACTGGAGCGAGACACAAAGCCACATTTGCTGCAGGATGTGTCACCCAAGAGCACATGGGGATTGTCTGAATCTCCTTTCCTCTGATGGAAGGGGGTTGGCAGCATGTCTGGGAGGTGGGTCTTTGTGAAAGGGAATGGTGGGGAGGGGTTTGAACTGGATGGTCTCATTCCATCATATTTGCCTGGGCTACTTTTCCCAAGGTACATGGTCCTTTAGGCCTGTAGTGACAACATAGGCTGAGAAAATAATTTCTGCACCTGAAGCCTCATTTTTTTTGCTAACGGCTCTAAAACACCAATGACCAGAATCCTACTCTGAACAGAGGCAACCCTACTATGTGCATTTTTGCTCTTCCGGGCCCACTCCCCACCTCTCCCTGCTGATCATAAACTGTCATCACACTGGTGGCATTTGTCCTACTTGTAAGTGTGCATTGATTCCTTTGCCGTTTTTAAACTATTTTGGTCTTATTATAGCTTGTTGTACAGTCGACAGTCCATGAAAGGGAGCCATTTACCTAAGGAAGGAAACTAACAAGTATCTTAGTGAGAACAGCTATGTAGAAACCTGGAAGTGCTTGGTGAATAATAAGTTCCATTTGACTGGACTATAATTGAGAAAGCACTGGCTAAGTCCTTTATCTAGCTAACATCTATCTATATACCTTGCTTATCCTTAGAAACCATTCTAGATAGGGATTTTATTCCCACCAAATAGCTAAACACATTGAGCTCTCTGGGCAGGTATCTGGCCAAAGAATTGGCCCAGTCATGACCTAGGCCCCAAACTTTCCTTAGCACTCCATTTTTACTCAGGGGTTTGTGGAGATGACTCATCTTCAAACCAGTAATGGAGATGAATCTGGAAAGACAAAGTGTGCCAAAACTCTGTTTCCAAACAGGATCATTTTTATAGATATAGGTGTTAAATAACTGCTACTGAGTTGATGCAGGCTCAGAGTGACCCCCTAGGTCAGGTTAGAATTGCCCCTGCAGTTTCCCCAGACTCTAGTGCTTTATGGGAGTAGGAAGCCTGCCTTTCTCTCCCACTGTGTCTAGTGGTTTTGAACTGCTGAGCATGCAATTAGTAGCATAATGCATGACCACTAGTTACTGGCGCTCCTATTGGTTCCACACTTCTTTTTTGAGGACACAAATCCATCCTTTTGCTACACACAGTGTTGCACGCATGGGTGATTTTAGGTAAGGAGCTTAATTATTCTGTGTTATAATTTACTACCCAAAGATATGTGAGGCTCTAGTTAAAAACACTGCTCTCCAGAGCCTTTGAGGTCCTCCTGCTGAGTCCAAAGAAACCCACGTAAAGATGATTGGTGGCTACGAACTGCCAAGTGCATCTGAACTCCTTACAGACTTCCCAGGCCGTGCAGTTCTCCTTCACTAGCCTGGCCACTCATCAATGATGAGCATGCCTTAGTGTGCCAAGAACATTTAAAAATTCATATTAATATTTCAATGGTAAAATTTACCTCTTTATTTTAAAAGGCAGCTTTAAATAATTAACGGGGGCCCTAGATTGCTAAAGTAATGATGAGTCCCCAGTGACAGGAGTAAAAGAAACTACTCTAGATTGGAAAAAAGGTATACGGAACAGGAAAGGTTTGCAAATAGGCAAAGGTCTCATAATAGGTGATGGCATTTCTAGAATTAAAAACAAATGCAAGTCAATTCTACTCCATTGCGATTTACATCAAATCAAATGTATAGTTTTTAGTGTGCCATTTGTCCATAATGTTCTCAAACTGGAAACAACCTAAAGACCCATTAGAAACTTGATGGATAGATTAATATGGCACATCTAGCCAATGGAATACTACTGAGCAGTGAAAAGGAGCTTGGCCCACTATATTGTCCATTGCTGTTGTTAGTTAGTGCTCAGTGGGTTCAGAGCTATGACAACTGCACGTGTGTGGAGTAGAACTGTTCTATGAGGCCTCCAAGTCTGATCTTTCAGCAGTGAATCTTCAGACCTGCCTTCCAAGTTAGCTCTGGCTAGGGCCCAACCCCAACGTCCATGCTGGTAGATGAGCACATCAGTGTCAACACTTCACGTGTGCTCTCTGGCTGTCAATCCTACCAGCTTACTAGGGCTCGAGGGATTGGCATTCTACAGCCATACGTTAGTTCTGATTTTTCTAGGATTTTGTTTAAAAGAGATTGTAGCACATGAAGTCTTTTGTGGCTGGTCTTTTCAATTTGGCACATTGCTGATGAGATTCGTCCTAGTTGTGTGCATTATCAGTTCTCTTCCTTTTCACTGCTCAGGTTATATTGCTGACGTATATTAAGGGTATATTCACACTGAAAAGAAATGTTAAACCTGTTTTCCAGAGTGGTGGGACCATTTTGCTTTCCAGTCAGCATTGTATTCCAGCTGTGAAGTTTTGTCAGGAGCTAAGGTCCACCTGACTGTGATATCTGTAGCATACATAGTCTCAAATCTCTCAGTGTGTAAGCATCATCTTATTTTTTAAAAAATCAGATTTCAAAATCCATCTCCTTGAGCATCTGACTCAGTAGGTCTGGCCATGGCTTGGGAGTCTGTATATTTAACAAGCACACCCGTGCTTGTCCCACTGGCTGTCCATAGGGCAGCGTTTAAGAAACCACTCTGTGGTTCACCAGCTTTTCCAGAGAAAATCCCCCAAATAGGGACATCTGGTATCCTAACAGAGAAATGGCTGCAGTTAACAAATGCCAACATCTGGTTCACCCAGCTGTTTCTCTATCAACATTATCTATGGATGCCCTGGATGAAGAGATAAATGACACAGAATGGTGGATAATTTCCAAATCTTTCCAAATGACTTTGAAATGTATGCTTACATTTACTTTAGTTTTCTAATACGATGCTCTAGAAATCTACAGCCAACAAATTGGAGAGGTTGGATTTTGAGGGGAGGACTCAGGATTGGCTGGGGAGAGACATTATTTTCCTGCTTGCTGTACTCCTCGAGGGCACCAACACAAGCTCAAATGTTTCGTGTATAAGCTTTCCCCAGGGTCTGGCTTGAAAGGCAGGTTTGGGTCCTTTCCCCATGAAACTGCAGTCGGTGAGCATCCCAGTTATTTCTACTGGTGGTGAGCCACAGTCACCCATGGCAAGTGCACATTTGCTTAGTAGGGTGGTTCCAGAGGGGTTTGCGGAAACCACCGACAGCCATTTCCCAGTCTTTCCCAAGGCAGGGCAAAGAGAGTTTGAGAGTTTACACTCCAAAGAGTTTACACACCAAATGGAAGTGGTTGTTTATTTGTTTTCACTTGTGTTTATTTGCTTTTACCTGCAGTTTTCTTATTATGAGAGCTTGGGGGTTGTGTAAGCATGGGCTAGTTCCATAGTTGGCCGACGCTCAGCTGCCTCATCTATGAAATGGCAGCCCTGCTGGCCACTTTGCTCACCTGCCTTAATTTTCATGGTGTGTGGACACACACACACACACACACACACACACACACCCCTTCCTGTTGCCATGGAGTCAAGTCCTGCTCCCAACAACCTCACATTTGCTGGGTTGAATGGTGCCCTAGGGTATTTAAGACTATAGCCACGTATGAGCAGATTGCCAGGCCATTCTTCTGAGGTACCCCTGGATGGCTTGACTTGCTAACTTTTTGGTTAATAGTCTAGGGCAAACCACTTGTGCTGATTATAGTCAGAACTTCTTGGATGTCAGGTCTGTGGCTATGGATGGTGAATCTTCATTGCGCTGTCCTTTTCTCTGCAGAGTCTGGGTCTTCTGAGGATGCCCCATGTCCTCCCTCTCTCCCTTCTGACAAGGAGTGTCTGGGTGGATTTTATTTCTCACCCTCAGGCTTCCAGAACGATTGTCCTCAGCCCTGCCTGCTCCACCCGTTGTCCCAGTGAGCCAAGCTTATGGCTACTTGTCACCTCTTATCTGATCTCCAAATAACACAAAAGTAACTCCTGCTCACAGAAGGCCTGATCACAAGTGCCCTTCAGACACCCTGGCGTGTGAATGTGTGAGAACAGCCAAGGTCCAAGGAATCTGAGGTCATCCACTGACTCTGCCTACCTCATTCTCTGGGCGGGGCCTCAGGGAACAAGGGTGGGTGGAAGTGTCACTTCTGCCAATCCAGGAGACCTGTCCCAGGCAGACAGGAGTCGTGGATTTCAGAGTCCCTCTGCTCAGATGCTCAGCGCAGCACAACTTGCTGTTTTGTAAGAGGCTTGCCACAAACAGAACATGGGTAGCCAGGATAGCCTTCTGAGAAGAGCAGAGGCTGTGTTCTCCTCCGGGTGCAGCCTCAGAGTTAGGGAATTATAGGGGAGGGGGGTGGTCTCACCATCAGACTGCAGTCTTCCTGTATCCTGTTCCCTCCAGATAGCAGTACCCCAGGCTGCTTCCGGCACAGTCACATCTGCCTTGCCTCTCTAGGAGCACAATCTTTCTTTGGAATTCTTTGCTCCTGCTCTGAAGTGCGTCCCCCCTCCTCTCCCCTCCCCTCCCCTTTGCCATACGCAGTGACCTTGGCATGTCTGCCAACACTCAACGTGGGGCTTTATAAACCTCATATCTCAGAAGGGTCTGACATTACATTACAAGAGGATCTGTAAACCTCCCCGGGATGACTGATGTCTTTTTTAAACAACAGACCAAGACTTCATTTAAATTAGTAACATGGAGATTAGAAGCACCCTCTCAGCCTCTGGCTCGGCCACACCGAGACGCTGGGAATATCAGTCACATGAAAGCTGTTAAGTTTGAGATGGAAATAAATCTGAGAGCCTGTAAAAGCTGTCAGCAGGTCAGGGAAGTTTATGAACTCTTGCTGTATCTAATCATAAATCATCAGAATAAGCTAAAACTGAGAAGAAAAATGTCCTCTTTTGTAATCTAATGCTGTCTGTTAGGGCAATAAAACTCAAATGAAATGCATGCATTGCAATTTTTAGCTGATACTTTACATTATTAGCAAAGTGGAGGAAGAGTCTCCAACTTAAAAGCGTGAGACAGATGAGGGGACGGCGAGCCATCCTTCTAAGACCCCACACTCAGCTTTCGGGCTTCTTCGTTAGTTCCTCATCCTTGGGCCTCAGATCAAGGAAGTAGGTGACAGGGAGCCCATGTGATAAGTGGCAGGTAGAGAGAGTGTTTGGGCGATGGCCTTGAGAGAAGCCACAGGGTCCAGTTCTCAGTCAGGGTTCCCACACTGCCCTTGTTGACCAAGTGGACATTCCCACACTTTCAGTCTGCAGAGGCAGGGGGTGGGTGCCAGACCGGCTCAAGTCTCCAGGCCACCCTCGCTCTCATTGGCCTGGTCATGTGCACTAATGCCCCCACGTCCTTTTGAGGTGACTCACTTCCACGCTCGAGTTCTTGGGCACTTCTCTGTATCCTTGGAAACCTTTGACAGTAACTCTTGTGTCCTGCACCTGTCTCCCATTGTCTGCACTATTTGATGTGAAGTATCACATTTTGCCTTTATGTTTTCCAGGACCGGCCTGGGGACTGACAAAGACCAAAGCAGACATGAAAGTTGCTTGAGGAATAGGGTTATTTCATTTATACCAACTATTTATTGGGCGCCAGATCTGTGCTAAGTGCCAGAAAGCCAAAGGCAAGTTAACCCTTTCAAGACAGAATGCTTTTCTGCTTTGAACGTTCTGTTCCATCCACATGTTCTTGAACTGCAGTCTTTTGAGTGAAACCTGGAAACAAAACCCAAACCTTTCTGCTAGGGAATATGACTTTTGAAATGATTAGTGACCCACATAAATCTCAAGCTCTAGGCTTGAGCTTGGAGAATGATATGGAGATCTTCAGACTCATGCAGCTTTACAGGCTGCCACCAGATGTCAGCATGCAACAAAAGTGGGATTGCAGGTTCCCACTAACCCCAGCGACAGAAAATGTAGCTACCCCACAGGTAATGTAAGAGTTCAGTCAATGCTCCACCAAGCAATGGGGTGAGGGAGATAGGAGGCAGCAGCCCTCATCCCCTGCTCTAGATATAAGGGCAGCTTTCACTTTGTTCTGCTTTTTGTTGGTTTTTTAAGTGTTGGCAAGATATGAAAAGCAGGAAATGGAGCAGAAGCAGGAGGCATGGCTAGAAAGATGCCCTTGAGATGATGGAGGGTCTCCATGTGTGTTGGTTCCGGTAGACTAGAGAAACAAATCCATAGACACTCATATGGGTATAAGAGAGAGTTTTATATAAGGGTAATTGTACATTAAGAAAATATCCTAACCCATATCAGTCCAAACTCATAAGTCTGATATGAGTCCTTAGGTCCAATACCAATCTATAAATTACTCATCAGACTTACAAAACATATGTAGTCATGCCGAATGCAGGGCGATCACAGATCAGTGAGTAGAAAGTCTTTGGATCCAGTGGCAGTGTAAGCATCTCAGGACTGGCAGGGTCTCCATGTGGCTTCTCCAGCTATGGGCACTAGTGTAGTTCCATGTGTCTTGTCAGTAGAACATCTCCCACAGAGTAAGCAGAGAGAGAGAGAGAGAGAGGGAGAAAGAGAGAGAGAGAGAGAGAGAGAGAGCGAGAGAGAGACAAAGAGAGAGACAGAGAGGGAGAGAAGTGTCTCCCGCCTCCAAGGAGGAAAATGAAGGAGTTCCCAGAATACTGAGGGGAAAACCATGCCTACATAGAGGCCTCATTGGTTATATCTTGATTGGCAGGCTAAATTGCACCCCTTCACTCTTAATCCTCAAATTGGCAAACAATTATATAATGACCACAGCATGATATGGCCTATGGGGAGTAACTGCCATCCATGCCTGCAGGTAATGCTGTAAGACAAATGACCCTAATCTAATGCTTTGCCAACTGTGGGCACTAGAGGTTTTGATTTTAAAATGAGCAAATGTGGTGAGTTTAGGGTAATGCCTCCAAGGCTTTGGCTGGTTATGAGGCCAAACTTCCTGACTTTGAGATGTTCAAATTTTGGGATAAGGAAATTAGGGGTCCCTGAGAAGTGCCCACCTCTGAAGATCATTCTGAAGATACTAAATGCACATCTCTTTGGGGTTAGACTTTCTCTTGCAAGAATACAGACATCCCAGAAAGTATCATCCTGAGCTTCTTGCCACACTCAGTGTGGCCAAATTATGGAATGAGAAGCCTCCTTTTGTGCAGGGAGTGACAGCTGTAAAAGGAGCATTGCTGTAAACTCTGTGATTTGATCCGTGGCTTCTTTCCCCAAATGGAAACAATGGAAAAAGCAGGTCCCTCAGCAACCCTCAGGGCACGTGCCCCGGCATGCCAAAGGGGCTAGTGCTAGCTAGTGATCATCTTCACTAGTTTCCAGGTCAGGTGCACAGATGAGTCCTGAAAAGGATGAATTTCTGAAAGTAGATTCTCAAAGCCAGGGGAGGAAAATGCGGCGGCAGGAAACTCAGATCTCTCAAGAACATGGGGAGGCAACTACTGGCTGAACAGCCCTTGGCTGGTGTATCAGAGCAGAAGAGGGAGGTAGTGGGAAGTCATTAGTCAGAGCCTTAATGCCTCTAGAGATTTCTTGCTTGCTTGTTAGAAAGTGCTCAGGTCAGAAAACAAAGACCTGAACCATACGTGGACTGCAAGAAGAGGGAAGGACTTAAAAATCCTATCACCTATGCTTATAGATACCTAGATGTTTTTGTTAGGAATTGTGCATGGTGAAAGAGGAAATTGAGATAAAATTTTGAGTTTATGCCAGATATCTCTATTCTTTAAATGATGGATCTCCACAAGTAATTTTTTAATCAAAGACCAACCAGAAGAGTAGCTTCTTATTCTAACAAATGAGGAAACATAAACTTAGAGAAAATTGATTGCTTAGGAATAGTTAATCAGTGGCATAAACCATGCCTGGAGCCCAGGACATTCTGTTTTCCATTGCATAATATCACCTGTTAGCTTTCTAAGATTCTGGTGGTCATTTTGGACCAGGAACTTCTATGAACCACAAAACGCAATTGCTCAGATGTTGGAGGTTATCACACAATGAGCTAGGCAGTAAGATGAAAGTCACGTGGGTGTTTTTGCCTTATTGTTATGACAAGGTGTGTGTGTGTGTGTGTGTGTGTGTGTAAGAGAGAGAGAGAGAGAGAGAGAGAGAGAGAGAGAGAACCAGCAATGAAGGAGAGGGGCAGTATTATAAAATATAAATATAAATCTTTGTAAGACATTAGAGAAGCTTCCAATTCATCTTGACTTGGGAAGACCACTTGGCATACATATTATTCTTTGTTATGTTTCAGGGTACATTGGTTTTGCGCTTGACTGCTAACCAAAATCAGGCAGTTCTAACTCCCCCAACTGCTGTGCTGGAGAAAGTCCTGGTGATTTAATTGTTTAAAGACTACAGCTTAGAGAGCCCCGTGGGACAGTTCTATTCATTACATGATTCCACTATGAGTTGCAGTTGACTTGCTAGCATCTTACAAAAACCAAAAGATTTCCTGGAGAAGATACAATGGCTTACTTTGAAGGAAAGTGAAAAGTAGGAGAGCTACTGTGATCTGTTTGGGCAGTTGGAGTATAAATCTATGCTGGCAAATGGCATCCTGTTATAAAAAAATTCATGGAAAGGTGACCAAAAATAAATTACATTTACACTTTAAGAAGTAAGAGTAAGAAAAGAAGATTCTTGGGGGGGGGGGGGGGAGAGAGAGAGAGAGAGAGAGAGAGAGAGAGAGAGAGAGAGAGAGAGAGAGAAATGCTACAGGGTAGTTAGAATGTGATGATTTTTTTTTTAAAATGTGATTCTGGTAAAGTTTATGGAGCAACAGTTCATAACATTTTATTTTGTGACATCAGTTGCAATCCCCACAATGCCAAAACATTCTTCTCACTTCCTCATTGTGTTTTCCTTTCTCTTTATCCTGCTTTCCTATCTGCTCCTGCCTGCTCTGTCTGAGCTTTATCCATGGGCAACTGCTGCTCTTTTGATCTCCCATGGTTGATGGGTCTAGTAAGTGCGTACATCACTGGTGTTTTTGCCTAGCCTTGACATTGAGCTGCAAGTTGAGCTATCAGGGTGACTTCAGTTCCAGGTTCAAAGGGTGTGTAAAGTCCCTAGTACCAAAGGGTTCGTCCAGTCTCTCCTAGAGGCATAAGGCTGGCCTTTTTAATATTTTGAATTTTTTCCTTATTTTATCCCATTCTATCCAGGACCTTCCTAGTATGAATCATTTCGTAGTAGCCAGCACAGGTAACTGGGTACTAACTTGTTCCTCTGATGTCGGGGTCATGGATGTTGTGGTTCACATGGTCTACTAGACCTACGGACCAATTATTTCTTTGTGTCTTTAAGCTCCTTCAGTTCTTCTTTGCTCTGGGCAAAGAAAGACAAATCATTGTATCTTATATATCTTTTCACAAACTTTTGAGATGTTAGTTGCTACACATTGAAGTAGAATGTAGAGCAATGTCGTTGTGGACTATTTTATCAACTGACTTTGGTGTCCCCAGAGATTACGATCCTGAACTCCTAGGTCCAACAGCTCATCCCCCCATGGCGTTTGGTAATGACTAAGAAGTTTTCATAACATGGACCACTGCATGCTCAATTTTATTTGTGGATACATTTATAACACATGTAAATGCATATGTTCAACTACCCTGTCAAACATACATTTTTGTGCATGGAGCCTCATTCATCTCCCCACCCCTATTTAGCTTGCATGTCTACCTATGCATCCATTCATAGATTACTGTTATTGCAGGATTGTATATGTAATTTACTTTTGTTGCCATTATCACTTGTGTTGTCTTGAGTCTTTCTTTTCCGTGATCATTTTGTTTTGACCCCCCTTTATTTTATACAGTAGGACTTCAAATGTTTGTGGAAAAAGTGTTACCTTCTAATTTTTTGAACTTTTGAAGTCCCTTCATATTGCCTCCCCCCTCCCCCAAGTTATTTCCTGTCTACCTTCTGAGATGTCTTGATTTATTCTCCCCCCCACCACTTCCACTCCTATGAATTTTGAAAACCAACCAACCAATTCTAGCACTGTATAAAACTTTTCTTGATTTTTTAAATAGTAGCGGCCTCATATAATATTTGTTCTTCTGTGATTGACTAGTTTCATTCACCATAAAGTCCTCTAGATATATCCATAGTACGAGACATTTTAAAGATTTGCTATTTTGAATACTGCAGTGTTCCATTGTGTATTTATTCTATAGTCTATTCATTCATTGATGAACAAGCACTTAAGTTGCTTCACTGCTTTAGCTCTTGTGAATAATGCTATAAGAAACATGAGTGTGTATATATAGGAATATGTACAAATCTCTACATGAATCTTTAGATATGTACAAATGTTTAATTTTTAGGAGGTCCCAGTTATCAAATTTGTCTTTTGCTATTTGTGCATTTTAAATTGTGTTTGATAGTGCCATATAGTCTGGTCCTTAAGTTTTCTTGTTTTATTCCTTGATGATTTTTATTGTTTTATGTTTTGGATCTAGGTTTTTGATTCATCTAGAGTTTATTTTTGTGTATACTGTGAGATATATATTCTTGTTACTTTTCTGCCAGTTGTCAATTCCACTTGTGAAAGAGATGATCACTTTCCCATTTAATGGGTTTCAAACTTTTGTCAAAGATCAGCTGTTCACATATCTAAATTCCATTCCCTTGGTTACACTTGTCTATCATTTTACCAATACCAGGCTGTTTTGATTACTGTGGATGTATAACATATTTTGAAATTAAGCCTCGTGAGGCCTCTTGTTTCGTTATTCTTCAGTAGTACTTTGCTTTTCCAGACTCTCGTTCTTAAAAAGTTGAGAACTACCTTTTCCAACTCTTTAAAGAATGATGGTGGACTCTAGTTTAGAATTATATTATAGCTGTAGATTACTGTGGGAAATGATGACATTTTCATATTGCTAAGTCTTTCTGTTCATGTGAATGTTATACTTTTATATGTTTTTGTTTATCTGTGTCTTGCTTGGTTACTTCTATTAATATTCTAGTTTTCTTTGTATAGGACTTTTGTATCTGTGGTAAGATTTATTCCTAAGTCTTTCCTTTCTTGATTATTATAAATGGTCTGGTTTAGTTAATTTCATTTTCAGAATTCTCTTTGTTAGCATAGAAGTTTTGGACTGCGTTTTGTATGTTGATTTGCACACAATATATTGGTGTCCAGGAGTGTTCTAGTTACTAGAGGAACTACCTAGAGGCTCTAGGATGTTCTATGCCCAGCGTGATATCATCTGCAAATATAGCTTTACTTCTTTTTCAATGGAGATGCTTCATACTTCCCTGGCATGCCTTATTGCTTCTTCTGGGACACTCAATATAGTATCAAATAGGAGTGGAGATAAGGAACATCCTTGTTTGGTTCCCATTCTCCAGGGACATGTTTTCACTCTCTCAATATTGAAAATAATATTGGATGTTGATTATATATATATGTATATATATACTATTAATTATATTGAGAAATTTCCCCCTTTTTCCTTATTTGACTATGCATTTTTGTCAAAGATGGGTGTCAAATTTTGTGAAATGTTGGGTTTTTTTTCTGCACCGATTGTGCTTTATTTATTTGGTGGAATACTGTGTTAGTCCAGGTTTTTTAGAAAGCAAATTAAGAAACACACACATGTGTATAGGAAGGAACTTTATTTAAAGAGTAAATGTACATTAAGAAAAGGTCCCCGCCTATTCCAAATCAAGGCCATAAGTCCAATATTTGCCCAAATGTCCAAGATTAGTCCTGAAGTTCCTCTCTAGACGACTCACACAGGCATGCAATAATGCCTAGGGTAGGGAGATCACAGGCCAGTGGGTGGAAAGTCTTGTGGATCCAGTGGTGGTAGAAGCCTCTCAGGCCTAGCAGGGGTCTTCACACGGCACCTCCACCTCCAGCTCCTAGGGCTTTGGTTGCATCAGCGCGGCTCCATTAGACTTGCCATCAGTAACTTCTCACTGAGGGTTTGCCTGCATACTGCCTCCAATGAGTACTTATCTCCTCGGCACCTCCAAATGAGGTCATCAGGCTGTGAGCTGATTGACAGGCCACACTCCACCCCTTCATTGGTCAGAGTCTCCACTTGACCACAGATTATGTAGCTACCACAGACCACCTCTTGTCAATTTGACACTTTCACACACCTCTTTAGCCATATATAATTTTTAAAAAAGCAAAGTAAAATCATTTCAGTGCCTAATACAATAAAACTAAAATGCATTTAATTCAATGTGTGCCACCCAAATTTAAACATAGCATTCTGTAGGTCAACAAAACAAAAATATACATATGTGAACACCTACACTATAATCCTAAGAACATATTCCCCCACTTCTGAAAGTTTGTAAGCTAGTCACCTCATTCCTTTATCCACCCCATTTTGGGTATCCAAACTCTACACTGCCCACTTATATCAACCAAGTGCTCTGAGGAGATAATCATAGTCTTTGATGTGAAGAATCTCCATTTCAGTTGGAACCTTGAGAAGTTCACATCTGTAAGCAAAGTCAAATCAGGATAGGCCTTTCATAAAGTCTGCAGCAGCATAGCCAGCTCACTCGCTCAAAAATCTTCTCTTTATCTGGTCAGGTTCTTGTCAGCTTGATGTGGGTTGCCTCACTTAGCCTCGCCAGCATGCCCACTGCCTTCCTTCCTTTTCTTTAGACCATGGATCCATCACAAATGAACTTCAGATCAGTCGACAGGCTCTTGTCTTCTCTCCTAGTTCCTATAAATCAGGCTGTCATAGTTACATAGTCATTTTTCAATTTAAGAGGTTTAAGAGTGAAAGGGAAGAGTCTAGATTATAAATCAGATGATAGCTAATGAGGTTTCTGTGTGGGCATGGCCTTCTTCTGAGGATTCTGGGAACGCCAGTTCCACGTTGGAGGTGGGACACATCCTCTCTCTCTCTTCTCACTCCCTGTGAGACCCTGTGGAGACGACACATGGAGGGAGGTTGTTGGAGTCAGACTTCCAGAGCAAGAGAAGGCACTTAGAACCTCCTGCCAGTACCGAGAAGCTTATGCCACCACTGAATCCATAAGACTTCCTACCCACTGACCTGTGATCTTCCTGTATCCAGTGTCTTTGCCTGTGTTTCATGAGTTCAAAGAGGGCTTTATAGATTGGTATCAGACGTTTGCCATATTACTGGATTGTGGACTTGATCTGAACTGGGTTGGAATGTTTTCTCATTATTCAATTGCTCCTGTATATATAGCTCTTACTAATACACATGTAAGTGTCCACGTATTTGGTTTTCTAGTCTATCCGAGCTAATACACAGGTCCACGGGTTTCATTGGTCAGACTCAACCAGTCTCTTGTTGCATTTTATTCATTTGCACTCAATAAGTGGATCCAGTTGGTCAACTAGCAAGCATTTCAGCATGCCAGCAAACTCCCTTTAAGAGTTCAGTCCGAGAGCAGAGTTTCTTCAGAGCTCCAGATTTTTTCTAACATCTGTCAAAAACTATTAGTTCAAGATTCAAAAAGCCAGAGTTTCTTTTTCTTCCATTTTTCAGCAGCCCCCTAGGCAATTCTCTTGGAATGCAAATGACCTGAGTACTCCAAAGCACTGGGTAGGGCTTATATTTTCAAACCCTTCTTGCAAGTGTGCCCTAACCCTTTTAAAGGTTCAGATTTTAATGGTTGAAGGCAAGATCTACAAATTCTCTATTTTCATACTTCCCATTAATAATTTCTGTCAATCATTATATCAATAATAATAAGTAGAAGAAATCGATATAAGCAAAGTATAATCAGATACTAATTTCAGTTCTTAAGAGTTCAAGCTTAATCCTTATTTAGCTTATCTTAATCCTTATATAAACTATTTTATTGATACAAAAATATGGAATTAGGCCTCTGACAGCATCAAGCCAGATTCAGGCTTTCTATCAGCCATTTTTACTTTCTGTCAGCCATTTTCACTTAGCAGCTTGGTCTCTGAGTAATTCAAGGCATGATTTCTGTTCCTGAGCTCAAAATATGCACTAAGTACATTCATTTTCACCATTTCAAAGAGGCATAACCAAGGATAAAAATCAAACAAAGTAATCAAAACTTTAGCTTCCCATATTCTTTCTGGAAAGCAACCCAGTAAACCACATGGCCTTATGTGACTTTTGGCTAGCCCAAGAAAAAACACTACCATGAAGCAGAGGTCAAGCCAACATCCACTCTCCATCTTTTTTGTTTTTGCAGTACCTCACTCCCAAGGTACCATAATGTGCTAGTCTGGGTAGACTAGAGAAACAAATTCATTAACATGCACATGTATATAAGAAAGAGGTTTATATAAAGGGTAAGTGTACATTAACACTCCAGCCCAGTCCAAATCCAGTTCATAAGTCCATTATTAACCCATGTGTCCAATACTAATCCATAAATTCCTCTTTAGACTTTTGCACCTATGCGATAATACTGAATGCAGGGAGATCACAGGCCAGTGGGTGGAAAGTATTGTAGATCCAGTGGCGGTAGAAGCATCTCGGTACTGATAAGGGTCTCCACATGGCTCTTCCAGCTCCCAGGGTCCTGGCTGCATCAGTGTAGTTCCATCAGACTTGTTGTCAGTAATGTCTCACAGGGAGTGTGGCTGTGTCCTGCCTTCAATGAGCTATTACTCTCCTTAGCCCCTCCAAATTCGATCATCAGCCTGCGACCTGACTGACAGGCTAAACTTCACCCCTGACTCACAATAGTCTCAGATTCACAACAGATTATGTAACTACCGCAATAAGGCTGAATATTTTTCTAATGTTGAATTACATTTGCATATCTGGTGTGAATACCATTTGGTCATGATATACTATTTTTCCAATATGTTGAGGGATTCTAGTGGTTAGAATTTAGTTGAGAATTTTGTATCTATGTTCATAAGGAGTCTAAAATTTTCTTTTTAGTGATGCTATCACCTGGTTTTGATATCAGGGTTATACTTGCATCATAGAAAGAATTTACATGTAGTCCTTTTTTTTAATGTTCTGGAATAGTTCTGTAGAATTGGTATCAGCTCTTATCTAATGTGTGATAGAATTTGTCAATGAACCCATCGGGGCCACAATGTTCTCTCTCTCCTTCTTTCTTTATTGTTTGTTTATCAGTAGAGTACAGAATAATCATCGATGAACAACAACTACAAGAAAGAAAAAAGTTTTTCTATTTTTTTCATGACCTGTTTATTTGTGGTAAGTTCATTCAAATTTTATACCTCAGATTGTGCTGGCAGTATGTTCCCAGAGATCTGTCTGATTTCTTCTTGTTTTTCAAATTCCTTGGCATAAAGTTTTTCATAGAATTACCATTACCTTTTTAATTTCAATAGGTTATGTTCTAACAATACCTATTTCCTTTCCTATTCATGCTATTTGCATCTCATTTTTTCCTTTGTTAATGCTGCTGGTTTTATTAATCAGTTTTATTAATCCTTTCAAAGAATCAAATTCTATCGTTACGGATTCATTCTATTGCTTTTGAGTTTTCTATTTCATTTATCTCATATTTAATATTTGTTATTCCTTTTCCGCTGGTGACTATAGACTTTTGTTTTCTAACTATTGAAGATGTTGGGGTAAAGCGCTGGTTCTAGTTATTTCTTCTTTTAATGTGTAAATTGCTTGATATAAATTGTCTTTTGATCACTGTTTTTCCTGTATCCCAAAGATTTTGGTATATTTTATTTTTATTTTCACTTTCAATGCATTTTTATTTTTTCAGTTTCTTTTAAAAATTTTTTTAAATTTTCTTTATTTTTTTCAGTGTATTTAAGCAGCATATTACTCAGTTTCCATGTCTTGCTTCTCACCCCCTTCCCTTGATCATGTTGTTGTTGGTTTCTAGTTTTATAACACTGTGGCCTGAGTAGCTACTTTGTATTACTTTAGTGTTTTGAAGTCCATCAAGGATGTTACCCCATGAAAGGTCTATTCTGGAAAGTGTTTCATGTGCCCTGCAGAAGATTGTCTATATCTATGAGGTGTAGTTGATCAATTATGTTGTCTAAATCTGCTGTATCTTTGTTAGCTTTCTTTCTAGCTGCTCTTTCCTTCACTGAAAGTTATATATTAAATCTTCTACTATTATTATGAAGTTGTCATTTCTTTTTTCAATTACGTTAAAGTTTGATTTATATATTTTGGGTGCAAAGGTTTCTTAAGACCTCTTGTTGGATTGAAGTTTCTATCACTATATAGTATCCTTAGCTGCCTCTTTTGCTGATTTTTACCATAAATTCTATTGTATTCTATTGTTTTTGTTGCTGTGTGTTTGATGTAAGTTTTTTCATCCCTTGAATTTTACTCTTATTTTTAATCTAAGGGGTACATTTTGTAGACAACATATGGATGACCCACGTTTACCTATCCATTCTATTATCCTATGTCTTTTGACTGTTGCATTTAATCCATTTAACTTCAGTGTAGCTATTGATATGAGAATTCACATGTCATTTAGCTGGGTTTTTGCTTGTTATGGTTTTTAATAGTTTTGTTGACATATTAGTCAATATCAGATGATTCAATAGTTCAATCACCTTTAAAAGAGTTGTACATATTATGACAATCAATTTTAGCACATTTTCTTCTTTCTCCTACTCATTATTATTAGTTCCCATTTTCCCCCTACATCCTCTGATCTACTGGATAATGTATCTATTAGGCAGCCATCTTGAATCCTCCTCTGGAATGAACTATTTAAGAATTAAGAAGGAGGGAACCTTCAAGAAGGAAGTGTCAGCACCTTGCTGGTTGAATTCTATGGAAAGCAAATCCTGAGATAAACATTAGTGTGCTACAGGTTTTTAGGAAGTATTTTTAGAATCAAGCAAGTAAAAGAGGAGAGAAGGAAGTATCGATGGGAAGAAGGAAAAATTGAGATGAGAGGGAATCTCAATTGAGACCTTGGATGTTCTGAAGCTGGAATGGCTCTTTAGAGATAGCTTAAGTTGAGGTGAGGGGACTGGGTCTACATATCCCATGTTGATTATTCATGAAGTCCAGCTTACTCTGGAAAGGGGGTATAACTTTGGGAGAAGCAGCTCTTTTCAGTGCAGGCTATTTCAGAAGTGGAGTGATAGTTTAGGTATGTCTGCTGATAGCTTTCTTGGAAACTGGAGATAGGGAAAATAGGTAATTCCTTTTTTCCAAAGGGGACTGTGAGCAATGCATTTGAGTACCCACAGTGCATCCCTCATGCCTTTCAGAGGCACATCTATGTATGTTATGGAACTAGTGTCCATAAGGTTTAGTGGGCATCTATTCCTGGGCTAACAGAACAGAAGAATTAGAGGGACAAATTATACCCCCTTCTACTGAACTTGTTCTTGGGCCATAACAATCCACTCTGGATTGCTTCACCATCAGTGACTACCTTTGCTGGTCTTGGTGTCTATGGTAGTTACATATTCTGTTGTCAATTTGAGAAGATTATGTGTGAAGGGGTGGAATTTAGTCTGTCAATAAGATGGCAGCTTGATGACCTCATTTGGAGGCACTAAGGAGATAAATTGCCTCACTTGAGATGGTATACAAGCTGACTCCCTGGGAGACATTGCAGTTGAAAAGCCACATGGAGATAGACTGAAGGTAGTCAGAGACTTGGAGCTGGAAAAGCCACATGGAGATGCCTGCCAGAGCTGAGATGTTTTACACTGCAACACCACGGGATCCACAAGACTTTCCACCCACTGGCCTCTGATTGTCCTGCCTTCAGCATCATTGCATGTGTTTCATGAGGCTAAAGATGAATTTGTAGATTGGTATCAGACATATCGGCTAATACCAGACTTATGGACTTGATCTGGACTGGTCTAGGATGTTTCCTCAATATTCAATTACTCATGTATATAAAGCTTTTTCTTATATAAACAATTTTTTCTATGATTTTTTTCTCCAGTCTATCCGAATTAATACAATGACTTATCTGGTTTTGTGATCTCAACCCTCATCTTTGGAAACTTGAGTCTCTTGTCACCACAATGCTCTTCTTAAATGAGGGTCCCGGTCTTGTCCAACTGTTGCTAAAAATGTCAAAAGAATACAAATACTTCTCAAATACCCCTTAATGTTTCTAAGATTGTAAATCTTTATGGGCACAGACATCCTTGTCGTTCTCATATATAGTAGAGGGGGCACAATGTGAACTCCACTGACCTAAATAAATGCTTTGTTCCAGAGGAGTGCACTCCATCCTTGTAGAGAGGCCATGGAGTCATTCTACAGTTTCTGAGTGGTGGACAAAGAAGTATGATCAGTGGATTCTATGTTCACATACTCACTGTTAAGACCCCTTTGCTGTAAAATAGGTCTCTATGTCTGATGTAATGTGATGGGATATTGTGCTGGTCAATTAGACATTCCACCTCTCTTCAAATCTGCCACCCATTTATCAGCTTTTCATACTGTGATGGCCCTCCTTGACTGCACCTAACAGCCACAAAACATTGGTGTGGAATTTTGTACTAGGTAACTCACATGAACATCTAATGGGGAATTTTTGTGAGCTCAGCCTCAAGGCTCCAAGTTGCAACGATGAGCCAGTGGGGTGTGTGCCCTTTTACAGTAGAGTGGAGCGATGGACATTAAATAAGCCAGTCAATCAATTAGCAAGACAATTTCAAAAAATTGTAAGACCTGTAACAAAAATAAGGGAAGGGTTGATGAAGCAGTCAGTTCAGGCATCTGGGGTGGGTGTGGAAGCTAAAGAAGGTTAGGGACACTCGAGTTAGAGTCCTACACATTGGACTTCCAAGCTAGTCACAGCTTGTCTGTCAACAGGGGCTTCCATGTTGCTGTGAACCTGATCCAGTGTCAGTGGAGCTTTCAGACTAAAATAGATGAGGCAAAAAGGCCTGATGGACTACATCTGAGAATCAGCCTGTGGAAATCCCAGGCATCTGCAACCGATCATGGGGATGGGACAGGTTCAGGCAACATCTTGCTCTGTCGAACATGAGATTGCCTAAGGTTGGGGACTCACTGCTCACCACAGTGATCACAGAGCAGAGGACTATGGGAATCTTAACAAAGCCAAGAGAGACAGCTGAGAAAGACTTCATGGAGGAGCAGAGTCTGGAGTTGAAGGAGGCAATCTCAGGTGAAGAAGAAGGGGTAAGCAAAAGTCTCCATCGGAAAGAAGATGTTCAGTGGGAGTGAGGGGTGCCGAGTGTTTCTGTCGGCGGGCAGGGAGGCATGAGGGGCTGCAGGAAGTCAGCAGGGTGAGCAGTGTGGGGGTGCACAGCCTCAAGGTGGCCCTGTGGCTATTGAATACTTGCAGCCAGTGCACCAGAAGAACTAAAATGGAAATTTAATTGAACTTAACCTTAAATTAAAAAAAAAATTAAAGCAATGAGGAAATATTTTCCATTATCTTGAGGTTCGTCTAGGATTTTATTTCATGCTAGCCACTGAAAACTTAGTATACACATTGAGATGAACTATGTGTGTGAAATGTATACACATGTAATTCTTTAAGATTTAGCATAAGAAAGGGAACTACTTCATTAATCATTTTTATATGGATACATGCTGAAGTGAAAATGTTTGCATCTATTGATGGCAGCTACAAAATCTCCTGTCAGCTTGCAAAGGGGTAGAGTCTAGCCTGTTAATCAGGTCGCAGCTTGATGACTTCATGTGAATGTGTAAAGGAAAGCAATAGCTCACTGGAGGGCAAACACATGTGTTCCTGCTGACAAGCAGAATATGCTACGCTGATAGAACCAGAGTCCTGGGGCTGGAGGAGCCACCTGGAGATCCCTGCCAGTGCTGAGCTGCTTCCAGTGCCTCTGGATCCACAAGACTTTCCCCCACTGGCCTGTGATATTTTTGCATTTGGCGTCATTGCATGTACTGTGTGAGTCTGAAGAAGAATTTATAAACTAATAATGGACATACAGGATAATATCAGATTTATAGATTTGACCTGAACTGGCATGGGATGTTTTCTTAATATTCTTAATGTTTTCTTTTTTAATTCTCTCTACAAACTCATGGGTGTCTCTGGATTTGTTTCTCTACTCAGCCCAGACTAACACAATTGGTAAAATAAAGCAGGTCATTACAATTAGCTCCATCTTTAAAATAATAATAATATATAAATTATCAAGGGTTCATCAGGGAGGGGGGACTGAAGAGGGGTTAGAAAGGAGTAGCCAATAACAAGGGCTTAAGTAGAAAGAAAATGTTTTGAGAATGATGATGGCGCGTCCAGAAAGGTGGCTGCCCCTTACCCGTCACGCACTGCACGTTCGTGGGGAGCCTGGTGCTAAACCATTCGTAGATGACCTGCTTCTGGGTCGGGGTTTCATACATAGCAGAGCAGCTCCCTCGCTGCAGTCTATTGAAAGTCAGCCCTTGACACAAGGGTTTGTTTAAAAAAGAAAAAGAGCATGATCATGGCATCGAAGTTACAAATGTGCTTTGCATACAATAGATATATGTGTGTATTGTGTTAAGAGTTGTATGAGCCCCCAATAAAATGATTTTAAAAATAGCTTTAAAAATGTGTCTATCAAAAAATTTAATATGAATACATGACTCCCAATTTATGTCTGTGGGGCAGTGCTGTCCCAGAGGGTTGTCTTGAGGTGTATCTTTAAGTTCTCATTTGAAAATTTGAGATGCCATGGAGTCAGTGATATCCCATAGACACCATCTAGGGCAGGAGGGACTGCTCCTGTGAGTGCTCGGCACTGTAGCTATTCATGGGAGTCCAAAGCCCCGTGTGCCTCCTGAGGAGCTGATGGTTTTGAATTTGAGGATTGCAGTTCAATGTGTAACCAATGTGTCACCATGGCTCTCTAGTGATTGTTTATGCAACCACATTAATAATAATGATAACAATAATAATAAATCCATTAGTCAATCCCTACCTATACACAGTTCCTTTACTACCAGTGGTAACTTGTATGGTGCTAATATGGCTGTGGTCATGAAAGTTATGTCGCCCTTCCAATACCAACAGCACCACCCTTATCAGACAAATTTCAGTAGTTTCCAGACTAAGATAGACTAGTTAGAAAACATGGAAAGTTCCTTTGGGATAGTCTTCAAGAAAAGCCCTAGGAATCATGACTAAATGGGACATGCTGTATTGAACATTTAATTCATTGTGTTGCAGTCTATTCAAGAAAAACTAGTCAACAACAATGATACAGTTAACATTTATATAGTTATACCATGAGCTTAATGCTCCTCACTCTCTCTCTTTCTCTCTGTCTGTCTCTCTGTATCTTTACATTGGATCTATAAAGCAACATGCACACTTTAGACACAGATTCTTTGATGTGGCTCATTAGGTGGGATAGGACCAGAAAGCAGAGCCATGGACAAAACTCTGGAAAGATAGAAAGTGCTGGCACAGAAAGTGAGTGGATGGTGATGAGATGTCAAAGGGAAGACCATAGTGAGGCAAGATTTTGTTGAAGAAGGTCTCACTGCTCTTAGCCCTGGGAATGGGAGGTAGTATGGACCATATCTTAGAAACATCACATCAATGAAGAAACAAGACACTTTCAGAACAATACTCTTTTATTTCTCTTGATTGAATGTTTCTCTTGATTAATTTTCTCTTGATTAAATCAGAATTGGACTCCATTCTGGGCTATCATGACAGCCACAGACACTGGTTTCCCATATTCACCCGCTTCTTGTGACGCCTTTATTTTTAGGGTCAAAGCCCACCATAACCTGCAACAGTGAAAGCTTTAAGAGCTGGAACTCAATAAGAGTGCCTTGGTTCCTTGTTTTTCCAGGTCTTAAAAGTTTTCCATTTTTTCACATGGTACAGTCTGATCACTTTTCTGTCACTCGCTACTAGTTACAAATATTTGAATTTTCCCTGATAGGTTTTCAGTTTATACAGGTCCCAGTTTCCGCAGGTTTTACTGTATTATTATACTATTATTTAAGCATGCAAGCCAGCAAATAACTCCCAGACCTATTGGTGTTGTGCTATCTTGATGCACAGAGACACTTTTGGCTTCACTTAGGCCCTTGTGCTGTTTGACGTGACACCAATACACACACATGAGCTTATATGCAGATCCAGACCCAAGCATGTGGATCAGGGAACTTCTTTTTTTCTTTCCTGTGAATAAAATTTCCACCTCCAATCATTGTACACCAGAGTGAATGACCCTTGTTGGGTTAATGACAGCTACTTCCTCTTATCCCCTCCAAAACACAGTCAATACTTGCTCTTTGGTCCCTAACAGGACATCAGGGCAGAGGAAAAGGTGATGGAGCAGCCTCTTGTGCATTTCTCCTCATTGTTATGCTAAGAGGACATTACAACTTCATTTCCTCTGCAAAGGGCAGACAGGAGAAAGAAACAGACAGTGCACACAGGTGTCACCTTCCTGACATGAATGGCTTAGGACACAGGCAATCCATCCCCTCTACTTGCTCCTCGACTGCTATCCAAAACCCATGGCTTTGTCTTGCCAGCCTTCTGAGCCATCTCTTGTTCATGACACCGGAAAGCAATTCTGCTGAATGTTCACAGGGAGCATTGACCAACCAAGCACATCCAGCCTCACTGAGCTGACTCGATCTCATGATGACCCTGCATAGGTTTCTGAGGCTGTAAATCTTCACAGGTGAGGACACTCTATCACACAGCAGATGGAATTTTCCAACACATACAGTTTGGTGTTGGAAATTAGAGAATAGTCAAGGAGGAAGATATATTTTAATTAATTTGACTTATCTTTCATTAGCATAAAATGAAAGTGGCATGGTGGGTCACATTGTGGGCTACAAACACAAAGCAATTCAAAACCACCAGACACTCCATGGGGGAAGGATGAGGCTTTTTGCTCCCATAAAGATGTTTGGAAATCCCAAAGGAGAATTCTGCTCTGTCAATTAGGGTCGCTGCTAGATCGACTCAATGGCAGTGAGTTTGTTTTGTTGTTGTTTTGATTGGCATAGATAATTAATGGTTGACCACAGAGTCCTACTTTTGAAGATTTCCAGTTCTTAGCTTATGTATTTTCTTTGCATTTGGTCCCATGATTTATATATATTTTCTGCTGTCATTTATTTAGCACCTATTTTTCAAATCTGGCATTGTGCCATGAGCAGATTCTCCCTGCCTGAAGCCACAGAGACAATCAGAGAATCCTCAAGGAGGAAGATATGTTTTATATATTCAGGATCTTGTTCACCACCCTGTCCCTGTCAGCCCCATGGGTAGTGTCACTATGACTATGCTGGGCAGAGAAGACTCTTGAAGGGGAACAAAGCCAGGGTCAGTAGAGATAGTTCAAAATCAAGTTCCTAAGTCAGAGGCTGGACTGAAATGAGGAAAAGAAGGACAGCCTATCTGAAAAAAGGAATGGGAGACTGCAGGCATTTAAAATTTTTTAATTTTGTATATGAATCAGCTACCATTGAGTGAACACATGTGTGAGAGTAGAAGTATGTTCCATGGGACTTTCAATGGCTGATTTTTGCCAAGAGAAAGCCAGCACTTTTTTAAAGGATGACTTTGCGTGGACTTGAACCTCCAATCTATCAGTTAGCATCCAAGTACTTTGATCATTTGTACCAGGGATGGACTTTGGTAACTTTGTGGCTAAGAAACTTATTTCTAGAGTCATGCAAAGAATGCAGAAAGTAAAAAGAAGTACCCAAAGCTGCGACTAAGCAGGGAAATGAAGTCCTTAGGAATGAAGTTGTTTGTTTTTTTTGTGGGGAGTGGGGGCAATCACTGTCCTCTGGCGGTCATGGGAGCTACCCTGCCTTGCTCCTGGAGAGCTGCTGCTGGATTTGAATCTCCAATCAAATGGGCCATAGTTCCGCACTCAACTACTACACCACTGGGGCTCAGCCCTGGGAAAGAAGATTTTAAGGAGGTGTTTGACCCTCAGACCGAGAGAGCCTCTTCCCACAATCTTTGCTTTTGGCTCCTGGCTCTGTGCATTTAGTTTTAACTTTGCTCCTAGCCTGCAGTGTTCTGGGAGTTTGTTTCCTAATTAACACCATGTGACTGGTTTCTTCACTCGCAGTTGGTTCGGGGCTTCTCAGGACTTGGCTGGCCCCAGTGAAACCAGTGTATTCAGAGATGAAAAGTCTTGGAGGCAGAGCTGCCTCTGTCACCAAGGGTTTGTCCTTGTGTTAGTCTGGGTAGACTGGAGAAACAAATTCATAGACACACGTATGGATATAAGGGAAAGGTTTATATACAAGAGGAATGGAACATTGAGAAAGCATCCCAACCCAGTCCAGTCCAAAGTCATAAGTCCGATATTAACCTATATGCCCGATACCAGTCTATAAAGTCTCCTTCCGATTCACGAAGCATGTGCGATGATACCAGAACAATCACAGGCGAATGAGTGCAGATTCTTGTGTGTTTGGTGGCAGTAGAAGCATCTCTGCTCTGACAGGAATCTCCACGTGGCTTCTCCAGCCCCAGAGGTTTGGCTCCATCAGGGCAAACCCATGTGACATCTTCTTCGGCTTCTCCATTCTCTAGAAATCAGGATCGATCAGCAAGCTGTCATCTTGTCTTGTCAGAAGTTCATTTTCTTGGAGACTCAGTCAAGTCTCCCTTCTCCAATTGGGAAATACTGTAAGACTTCCCAGAATTCTCAGGAGAAAGCCATGTTCACACAAAGGTCTCATTGGCTACTCATTGGCTATCTCCAGATTGAAAGGCTAGACTCCACCCCTAGACTCCCAATCATGAAATTGACACACAAGTACATAACTGCGACAGTCCTGAAACTGTCATTGTAGAGCCCCTGAATACACTCAGGAATCCTCTCTGACCTTCAGCACCCAGCTCAAAGGGCCTTTCTATACTTGGCTCAGCCCTGCTAAGGGAAAGGGAGTATGAGAATGTACTGGTGCATAGTTCATATTAGTCCTACTATAAGCACAAGTTAGGTTTGATTTCAGAAGCTACCTTGCAACCACTTGGTTGTACAAACAAACAAACAAGATACATGAACTGAATGTTTTTCCCAAAATGCATAAAGGGAAACAAAATCCCAAATGAAAACTCTTAGAAAGAATCTTATCAACCTCAGGAGAATGCTCACATTGCCAGGAGTGAACGACTCTGTCCCTTAGAGAGGTGGACCCTATGATGACTCGTGTTCTGGTGGAAGAGAGTTTTAGGAAGTCGCAGCTACCACAGCACACTTTTGGGAAAACCCCAGCTAATCTGAAGGCTGGTGAAAGAGAACAACACTCAGGCCAGTCAGCCCATACACAAATGAAACCAACTTTTAGCCCATGTCATCTGGACATCGAGCATGCAATCACTGCATTCTAATCCAGCTCTGCTGTTAGACACCTAAAATGACTCTTGGAAAGTCACATGCTCTTATTAGGGATTCCATTTTCCCAGCTGTGGAGTGGGTGCCACAACAGGTAAATACTCAGCCACCGACCAGAAGTTAGTACCTTGCTACTCAGCAACAATATGAGTGAGGGTGGCATGCTGTCTCACACACTCATGATTGCTCCTAGCTGCTCTGTTCTCTTTAGCAGGCTGGTGATCAATAAAGCAGACTATATTTTCATCTTCTCCAAAAGACTAATGCTGGGAAGACAGCCTGTTGAGGGGCCTCTGTTTTCTTAGCAGCTTCACGGTTTCCTGCCGAATGTCTCCCATCCAGCTCCTTTCTTCGCCTGGTCTGTCTTCTGTTCCAAGCACCAGGAGAAGCAGGCACAGCCATTTGTTTTTGTTGGGGAGAAAATAGAAAAATAGTGTCACTTCTGGTGGAACGAGTGGGGGTGTGGAATCGTGGCAAGGTTTTCTTTTTCTGCATTTCCAAACAGTGTGAGGAAAAATGGAATGTTTGCCTTGAATTCTGTGTTGCGTTGGCTGCAGTGAAGAGAGTTTCTTGAAGGCAAAAATCTGTCTTTGGTCTTACAATTGCCATCTTCCATCCCAGGAAAATCTGTTCTAGCTGGCGGTTTTGCATTATTATTTTCTCCCCACTCAAATCTATTCTGTCTCGATTGTGAGATTCCTTGATTCAAATGGGATATTAGAGGGTTTGATGAAGGGAATGGTCAGGATTTGGAAATGAATCAGTGCAGTCTTCTCTCTGTAGTGGAAGTCCTGCCTCTGGTGGCTTGGGGTTCTGACCGCTCTGGCCTCAGTGGGGAGCCCCAGGGCAATTCATGCACCACTGTTTCCTATAGCAGGCCCCTCTTCACGCCTTTCGGCTTTGTGAAATTCACCTTTTAAACAGGCATTCAGGCATCATTGTTATTTAGGTGACTTTTTTTTTCCTGGGAAAGGGAGTCCCTATGTGGTGCAATAGGTTAACCTGCCTGGCTGCTAACTGAAAGGTTTCAAGTTTGAATCCACCCAGTGGTGCCTTGGAAGAACAACTTAGGCATCTGCTTTCAAAAGTGAGCTACAGAAAAATCTCACAGAGAAGCAGAATTCTACTCTGACTCTTATGGAGTCACCCTGTATCTGCCCCAGCATGACAGGAATAGATTTTAATTCTTTAAAAAGAATGTACTTTTCTATTCTATGGCCTCTGAGGATAGGAGAAGCCAGAAAGAGTATGAACTTGAATCCCTCATCCTAATAGAAGCTGAAGTCTAGAGATCAAATGGTGCCCTGCGTTGGGTAAATCTACTCCAAAAGACCTCTTGAGAATGTTGAAAAGCAAGGAAGCTTCTTGGAGGATGAAGGTGCACCTACCTGACCTGACCTGAGCTATGGTATTTCAATTGCCTCATATGGATGCACACTGAATAATGAAGACTGAAGAATAGGTGTGTTTGAATTATAGCCCTGGTGAAGAACATTGAAAGTGTCTCAGACTGCCAAAAGAATAAACAAATCTATCTTGGAAGAAGGACAGCCAAAACGGTCTTCAGGGGCAAGGATGGCAAGACTTTAATCTCACATACTTTGCACATCCTGTCAGGAGGGGCCAATCCTTGGAGAAGGACATCATGCTTGATGAAATAGAGGGGCAGTGAGAAGGAGGAAGGTTCTAGACTGGATGGATCAATACTGTGGCTGCATCGTTGGATTCAGGCATAGCAAGACTTATGGGCATGGTGCAGAACTGGACAGGGTTCCTTTCTGTGGTTCATAGGGTTGTTATAACTGACTTGATGGCATGTAAAATCAGCAAAGACCCATTTTCCCAGAGCCCTCGACTCTCCCTTCCTGCCGCCTCTCTTTCCCACAAAGCCCAAAGTCACAGAGGTGACTCCTGGGGAAATGGTGTGCCTTTTTTCATCCCCATCTTCCACCACTGGGAGCCATCCTTAAATCCCCACCACCCCAACTTCTACTCATCAGGAAGATTCTAGAACTTTTCACTGAATTTCTCAGGCTTTGAAGTTTAATACCTTTGGGATAAGATTTCTTTCCTTGGCAAGTTGACTTCAAATGTAATTGCTGGGACACGGTGTTGTTGTTGGGTACCAATGGGTCAATTGTGATGCTGTGCAGTTGAACAAAAGACACTGCTTCATCCGGCTTCAGGTTCACATTTGCTGCAATTGTTGAGCCCATCATGCCAATCCATCGTGTCAAGGGCCTTCCTCCACTCCCCCTCTGCTTTACCAAGCTTGTTGTGTTTCTTTCAGTACGAAAGCTTTACATTCAATGAAGGAATCTTTTTTAATGTCTTTTCATGTGCTTCTTTGGGGTTTCTTGGGACCTCTGAGAGGAAATGTCATCTTGGACTTAATTTTTCAATTAATCTTCTATCTATTTATCAGACTATGACCTAGGACTCAACTCAAGGTTAGTATCCCGGGAAGTGGAGATACTGTAAGGTCTTCTTAGCTGACTTGGATGCTGAACAAGAATTGCCAAAGGTTTTTCTCATTAACTTTCTTGTATTTCCTTACAGCCTGGGGCTGTATTTTATTTTATGGAGTAACACCCCACCTCCACACCATGAAAGCCAACTAGCGATCATAGTCTCATTTTTTTCTTACTTCACTGGTGAAGAGACAGGCTCTTGTGCAAGCCACGCAACTGGCTGGAGATAGAATCTGGGCTCAGAAGCAGGGCTGCTGACTCTAGACCCCATGCTCTGTCCTTAGTGCGGACAGAGCTGCTGCCATGCTGTCTTGGCACCTTCTGATCTCGTGTCCTGACACCCTTCAGCAGAGACTCAGAGTTTGACTTGGTAGTTTGAGCAGGAGCATGCCTGAGGACAATCTGCTAGCCAGGAGCAGAAGTGAAGCATAGGGAGTTGTTTGAAGTGGCGGCATCAAGGTTACTCACATTTAAGTTTATGATTTGGGGTCTTAAAAAGCAATCCTTCCTAGTTTTAAGCTCTCTTTGGCATTACACCGAAAATCTATATTGGCTATCTCCTAACAGCCGACTTTCCATTTTGGTAGTGAGCACCAGTTCATTTGGAGGTATCAATTTCTTGTCTGGCTTTGGTCTGCATTGGTAAAAGTTATTATTAAAAGTGAACTTTGTTTCTGTCTCTTTTTAAATTAGGAAGACAGAGCGAAAACATTTTTCACTTTAGAAAACTTGGAAAATATAGAAAAAATGGGGAAAAGAACAATTAAGATCTCATATTTGAATAAATTAAAATGGTCAATTTAGATAATTGGCCGTGTATCCTTTGAGGCTTTTTCCATCTTTATTAAAGTTTCTTTTAGTATTGTTTCTAATTACATATGCAAATCAGGTTGAAATTACTTTTTTCAAATCAGGGTGGAACTTTTAGAACTTAATCAATATATATGATCCAAACAACATCTTCATCGTATTGCATTGCCTCACCACACTATGACACAGTATTCAATAATGTTACTTTAACATCATTTATTTAATAATACCTTACTTTTTAACAATATTGTTTCTTACCTTCCCCTATTCAAGATAGATTGCTTCCTCTTGGTGGGTGCTTCTCAACTCTGATACCTGCTGGCACAGGCTCCAACCTGGTTCTTTGTTATTGAGTTCCTGCACTGTGCCTTGATTCTGACAACTGTGTCTCTGCTGGGTTTACTGCTCAAGGCTTCCATTCCTTGCAGATACAGGAGTCCGGTTTCTGAAATTCGATTGGTCCCTGGTTGGTTCCTTGTCATCTGCTTCCAAACCCACTGTGATGACTGCCCCCATCCTCATCTCCTACCTGGGTCTCAGCAGTCTTAGAGTAACCACCTCCACTCCTGTTGACACATCTGCTCTGTTTTCCTACCTGGGCCTTATCTAAGCCTCAGAGACCCATGCATAAGAGAAAATATAGTAGGAAAAAAACTTGAGGAAAGGGGAAAGTGTGTGCAAATATGTGAGTAGTAAGTATGTACCAGGATCTGTGAGAAAAAGTTTACTCCCCATGATGGGACTTGAGAGGACACAAACATTAATCAAGTTACAGTTCTTCAACTCATGTCTTGGCCTTGGAAACCCTGTTTACTTAATCTAGAACATTATTTCTTTCCCATTCAGCCTGTCTAATGAATTCTTCTCATCCTTCAAGTGTCAGCTTTGATCAGAGATTCCTAAACTTTCTTGACTTACAATATCCTGAAAACACATACACACGCACACACACACAGTTACACCCCAGTTGCCAAGAAGTTGATTTTGACTCACAGTGGTTACATGTGTGTCAGAGTGTAGTTATGCTTCGTGGGATTTTTATGGCTGAATTGTGAGAAGTAGATCACCAAACCTTTCTTCAGAGGCACCTCTGAGTGAATTGCAACCTTTGACTTAGCAACTGAGTACCTCAACTGTTTGAGCATCTCAGTAATTTTTCATCATGAAAACATCTGCTCTGATAAAATAGTTAGGACATAATTATTAGCATAGGTGGTAGCATTGATCTCCTCATAATTTTGCAATGGATTAAAAAACTAGGAGGCAAGCAGTATTTTAAATTTATTCATTCGTGTCTCCCCTCTACGCACCCACCTAAAAATTGAGTCATCGGGATGAGTTCTGAGTTCATTTCTGACCAGTTATGTGTTTTTTATGATTTAGTGATTTTGCTCCACATTTTTCTTCCATGCTATCCAGAACCTTTTAATGCGACCCTTTTTGGAACAGCTGGTCATGGTAGCTGGGCACCATCTAGCTTTTCAGGTCTCAGTGTTGTGGAGGCTGATGGCCTCTTTCCAGGTGTCCTTTGCCTTTCAAGACTATGTTTGGGTTCATTACTCAGCATTGTCCTCTTTTTAGTCTCTTCCCTGTCCTCCTCATTCCAAATAGTGGAGGGCAAGGACCAGGACTGTGGTTCCTATGGAGCAGTGCTTGGCAAGTAGAAGGTGCCCACTGAATCAACACTCATAGAGTGGAGCACACTGGTGCTTCACACCTGGTTTAAAATTTTTTATTATTTCTATAAGGCGAGACTGAAAGAACTAGAAGCAAAAGAGCTGAAGTGGCAGGTTTGGTGAGAGCAAGGGTGACACTACAAATGTTAGAGAGTCTGCTGGCTGATGAGGGAAAATAATCAAGCTTGGAACAGAGGGCATGAGCAAGGGATACAATGCCAGGTGCGGTGGAGGCTGCGGCCGATTGCAGAATGAGTTGAGGGTGTGCAGACCACGATAAGAAAAGGTGAAGGAGAGGGTGAAAAGAAGATTGCACAAGAGGTCAAGGCAGATAATGAGAAATGCTTCCCATACATAAGGTGTGTCTGCTCAGGGAGAACAGTGGCAGTGTCCTCTCCAAGACGAAGCAAAGGCAATTTATCGACAGACACAAGTTCTGAAAATTAAGTGGATTTCTGCTGTGGTGTCCTTACAAAAGAAGGGCAGAGGACAGATCCCACAAAGACACACATTTCTCAAGGGATGAGGAAGAAATATGGAGGGTGAAGAGGGTGGTTGGAATAGAGAATGAAAGGGGGGAAAAGATAAAAAAAAAATCCAACATGATGTTAATAGTGTACCCCCTGACCTTGTGGGGCTGGCAAAGAGAGCCCAAATGGGGACATCAACTAAGGAAGCCAATATCTTATTGTTGGCCCTGCTGGTCCCGAAGCTGCCAATTGTTTGGTGCTCACATCAGTCCACCGGGATGCGTTTTGTCACATTCTGTTCCTGCGTCTGAAGCAGATTGGTCTAAAAGCTCTTCCTTGCCAAGCTGGGGCAGGGTGAAAGTCGCACTTGTAAAGTCCCTATTCGTGTCTTCCTCGGTTGTTTTCTGTAAGGTATTGTTTTCCGGTAAAGGAGGAATACGGGAAATACTTAAACAATAACTGCTCCGGGGGAGTGTGTCCAGGGAAATCATTCTCTCCTATTGTGCCAATAAGTTTCAAGGCAACGAGCCAAGCTGATCTTGTGCTGCTGGAGCCCGGGCTGCAACGCCGAGGTCAAGCTCCCTCACTGAGTTCATGTGAGACGCTGCCTGGAGATGCTCAAACTGTCTCTGGGCCTGTGCGAGAGCAGGTGTTTTTCCTCCAGGAGCAAATTGGAATTCTCCCAGTGATCATAAAAGATGGGCACTGATGCTACTGAGCACTTCGCGTGTGAGGCCTGGCAATAGGCGTGGGTGTCGTGTAGCTGACACCTCATTACCGTGGTGACCTGCCCACCACTGGGTCCTTAGGCAAGAGGACTCCATGCACCAGGGAAGAAAATGCTGCCGGGTCCCCGGGTTACCTCCACGACGGGTTGGTGATTCAACCATTTCGACTGGCGTATGAGCTTTTCGTTGACTCATTTTTAGAAGCAAATCACCAAAGCTTTTTTCCTAGTCTGTCTTAGTCTGCAAGCTCTGCTGATATCGGCCTACCCTGATTTGCCCTGCGGGTATATAAACTATCAGTGGCCCAGCTTCCAGCATCGCAGCAATAGGCGAACCACAATAGAAAGAGAGCACTGAGAAGGGAAGTGGGAACTGCCATACTTTGCAGAGGGTCCATTATGTATTTGGCATAGTAGAACAGGCCTGGCAGGGAACAGGCAGGTAGGTTGGCTTGGCTTTTGTAAACTACCCCGTATTGTCTGCCCACGCAGGCTCTCTCCCCTGGGGGTCCCAAAAAAACGAGGCACCTTCACTGCTGGGATCAGGCCTCCAGCACTGTTCTAGGGAATCCAAACATCAGAAGGTGCCGAAGGGTAGTAGCAGGATTCCACTGGGGCCAGAGGAGGGAGGATCCTTGTGTCAATTGCGTCAAAGGCCAGCAGGCTATCGCTTCCTCTTGGAAACACAAACCTGGACCAGGGGACAGACATGTTTAGACTTTCTAAATGAGTTTTTTCCTGATTAGACACTGAACTTCTGCTCACTGTAGAGAACACAAAAATATAAAGGGAACCCCCCCACCCCACAAAACTCCTCATCCAGAATTTTACCAAACATAGATAACCACAGCTAACAAATACACCGGTGGCTTTTTTAACAACTCTGTTTTCAGATGTGCACACAAAGGGACTTCCAGAGTTAATAGAAAAATGACATTATTTTTCAATTCCATTTATCCATCAACTTTTTGAGGCCCCTTGGATATATGCATCATATATTTATACAGCAATTATACAATATATATGTATAAATATAAAACTTTGTAGCATACATTTAAATTAACCTTCAATTGGAAATGTCTCACAAAATACACCATTAATTGTATTGGATTGTTACTATAATTCTAAAATATTTGTCCATATGTGGCATATTATCCCATAGTCCATTTGCTTATTTCTCTGTTGTTCAGCATGTAGATTGTTTCAACTTCTGGGTGTACAAATATTTATCAATATCTGTAATCATTGCTTTAAAAGGTCAAATTCAAAGATGCTGAGCTACTAAAGGAAAGATGATTCATTTGTTAGTGAGTGCCATGGTAAAAAAGTGAGAACCTGGCTGAGCCCCGGTGGCATAGTGGTTGTGCGCAGGACTACGGCCTATTGGGATGGAGGTTCAATTCCAGCAGCGGTTTCACAGGAGCAAAGGCTGGGCCTCCTACTCCTACCACCAGAGGGCAGTGATGCCCCCCCCCCAAAAAAAGTGAGAACCCAGAGATTAAAAGAATAAGAAGAGAAAAAGAAATAAAATTACTCATAGTGATATTGTCCTAAACTATTTATACTAGGCAATGTAGTAGCCTGAAGAAAAGCGGTAAGTGAGGGCCCACACACCATTTATCTAGAGAGTTAAAAGTTATAAATCCAGGTAATAGGCTATTAACTGAAATATGCTTCAATCTCACCTTAACTACCTGGTAGTCTTGATCTAATTGCAGAGTTCGCTGGCTCCTTGATGGAGTGTGGTGGCCTGGATGACCAATTCTTCTCAGCCTATAGTCACAGGCACCTCCTTTCTCATCCTTCTCACCACTTGATCCTATACATGGAAGGGCCTGTGTGCCTGTATCTAAGCCCCCATGTAAAAGCCAGTTTGCTCTTGGTCTTCCTTGGGCCCGGGATGTGTGTACCAACAGGCTAATTCACTCTAGGAAAAAGACCCCATGAAGGACCCTGGACATGGGCTAAGCAGTGGCTCTCAACCCTCCTATTGACACGCCTCTTTAATACAGTTCCTCTTGTTGTGGTGACCACCCCCAACAATATAATTATTTTTGCTGCTACTTCATAAGTATAATTTTGCTACAGTTATGAATCGGGTAACCTCGAGGAAAGGGTCATTTGACCCCCCAAATGGGTTGCAACCCACAGGTTGAGAACTGCTGGCCTAGAGTTTAGTTGAACAAGGAATTCCAGGGCTCGGGCTATGGGAGTATGCACTGGAAGTAGATGGATTAGCACTTCAGACTTCAGGTGAGTATCTCTCTTTCACCTCACAGAGTCTGAGATGGAGGCTGGAATAAGGACTCAGGCAACTCTAGTGATTAAGTTCATGGCTAATAATCCCCCAAAAGTCATTTGTTCAATCATTCTTTGGAAGAAGAAAGATGTGGCCATCGGTTTCCATAAATATTATAACCTTGGAACCCCTGGGGAGCCACCATGAAATTAAATCAACTTGAGGATAACAGAGTTGGTTCGGGTTTGGTTCAGGAAGCGTCAGTGGTTCTGTAGATAAATTTTCACTTTCCATGCAGGAGACCCAGGTCAATACCCAGCCAATGAATCTCATTCAAGAAGTGCCCATTTTCCAATGGAGGTTTGCCTCTTGTTATGGTGTTGAAAAAGTTTTAGTGAAGGTTCCATCTTAATAGAGACCACCAAGAAAGTCCTGGTGATCTACTTCTGAGGCTATGGATCACAACAGTCCAATCCAAAATTGATTATGGGATGATGCAGCTCTGGGTAGCTGTTCATTCTGCAATGCATGGCATCCCCATGAGTTGGTGGTCAAGTTGACAGCACTTAACAGCAGTACTAAAGAACCAGGTTTAAGGAAAGCATAGACCTTAAAAAAATCTAAACTGAATTTGATAACATATCCTTCCAGAATCTTCTCTATATATACTACACATACATACATATATACACACACACAATCTCACCCGATCCCCAATATATGAGATTATTCTATGTATTCTGTTTAATAACCCTTTTTCAAAATTAGATATGTGATGAAAAGCCTTCAAGGTCAATAAATATACATGTAAGGACACTTTGATGCACATTGTGTCATCTCCTAGCAAGGTTACTATTCTTCTCAGTGCTGCCGATTTCAAAACCACACCCTTACTAACCCTAAGGAGCACTTTTTATTTTTAATTTTTTAAATTTAGAATATATTTTGTTTAAATCAATTACCTATTCTCACTTTGTCATTTTGACAGTTTTTTAAATAAATCACTTTATTGGGAGCTCATAAAACTCCCATCATGATCAATACATATATAAATTGTATGCATACCACATTTGCACACCTGTTGCCATCATCACCCCTGAAACATCCTCCCTCCCTTTAGACCTCCAGTACCAGTTCCTCATATTCCCCTTCCCTCCTTCTCCCCCTCCCCATGAACCTTTAATAATTTACACATTGTTATTACTTTTTAACATCATACTCTGTTCTATGTGTCTCTTCACCCAGTTCTCCTCTGTTCATACTCCAGAGAGGTCATATGTAGATTCCTGCAATTGGTTCCCCCCTTCCATTTCATCCTCCCTTCACCCTCCTGGTATCACCATACCCACCACTGGTCCTGAAGGGATCATCTATCCTGAATTCCCCATGTTTCCGACTCCAGTGTACATCCCCTGGTCTAGCTGGATTTGCAAGGTTGAACTGGGATCATGGTAGTGGGTGGGAGGAAGCATTTGAGAACTAGAAGAAAGTTGCATACCTCCTTGTTGCCACACTGTATATTGACTGGCTCCTCTCCTTCCTGCAACCCCTCTGCGAGGGGGTGTCGTTTCACCTAATGATGGGCTTTGGGTCCCCACTCAATATGCCCCCTCATTTATAATGATACAATTTTTAGTTCTTTGATGCCGGATCTGTTTGACACCTCGTAGTCACACAGGCTGGTGTGCATCTTCCACGTGGGCTTTGTTGCTTTTGAGCTAGATGGCTGTTCATTTACTTTCAAGCCTTTTAGACCCCAGGCACTAAATCTTTTCATAACCGAGCACCATCCATTTTCTTCACCACCTTTGCTTATGCACACAGTTGTCATCAGTGATTGTGTCAGGAAGGCAAGCATCATGGACTGAAAATATAATAGAACAAAATGTTCTTGCACTGAGGAAGTACTTGACTGGAGATCCACTGTCCATCTGCTGTCCTAATACTAACCCTGTAAGTATATGTGCATATGCATTTTGATCTATTTTCCCATAATCCTTTATAAATATATTCACCCATGTACATCCCTGTATTTAGACCTCTATAAATGCCTTTTAACCACCCAGTTCTTTCCTCTATTACCTTTTATTTTCCTCTTGTCCCAGAATAATGCTCAGCCTCTATTGGGGTTTCAGTATTTTCTCTCTGTTACATTACTCTTGATCGATCCCTATTGTGCCTCTCACACCTGCCTTGTCACTGATTTTGAATCTCTTGTTATTCCTTTGTCCCTGGGCTAGTCAACACTTCCTCCTTTCTCCCTCCTCCCTATCTCCCATGTTCGCCACCCCATCCCATCCCTACCCCCAGAACCATCAGTCCTGTCATTTTTGCCTCCAGACTGTTCATCCAATCTATCTTATCTAGATAGAGCTGCAAAGACCACAATATGTAAAAAAGAAACATATGCATCCGAAGATGAAGCAACCAAAGAAACAAAAACAATGGTAGCAACAAATAAATCTTTTATATTGAAAAAGATATATCTTAGTTTTGTTTCACCACTGATGTGTCCAGCAAAAGCTGTCACCGAACTCTTGAGTAGTAATCATGAGGTGAAACATGTTTCCATGGGCTCATTGACCATTTTGCTTTTTATCTGATGAACCATTTCTTTATGTCCTTTGCCTGTTGATTTAAAGGGATTGCAGAAGTGTTTTGGAAGGTCTGAAGAAAGGATAAATGATGAGTGACTAATGAGAGAAACTAAAGAGTGATGAAGAAAAGTTGAGGCGTGCCCCATCCTCCTGCTCGTCAAGGACTGCTGCTCTGCCCCAAAGCACTGGGATGTGGAAGAGTTTCCCAAGGGAAACCAGAGGAACTAGTCATGTGTTTCCAGGAGGAGTGAGGGTATTTGGCGGAAGCAGCTAGCATCAGGGATACAAGATCTGCCTCCACAGAGGAAACAGACAGTGGCCTTGTTTCCTGACCCCTAGTCATCTTAGGGTTTCCTATATAATGATTCCATTTTTCTCCCTTGGGAAAATATACTTTGGCTTGTGACCTTGAAGTTTACTCATATAATGGAAGGTGATGATGGTGCGCAACACATTCCCCAGGGCGATCATTGTTTGAGTGTTTTCCTCATCCTGCATTGCAGGAAAACACTACACGGCATCTGCCAGCTGACTGGCCCATGTGGGCCAGTTCCTAGTTCAGCTAGGAAACCATCCTTTTTCTGGGATGAGTCTGATTCTGTGGGGCGGATCTGTGTGTTCAAGGATTCAATGGCTCATGTCAACTAAAGTCATCTGCATTTGTCCATGAGAGCAACTTAGACCCCTTCCTGTTCTCTGTCCCATCTGGTGGATCACAAGTGACATGTGGGTGTGAGAAACACTTCCTATTCATGATAGGTTCCTTCTTTGGTCACCTATAGGCATTGATACCATCGATGTTTGTATCTTCTCTTGAACAGGTTCCTTTGGCCAGAGAGCAAGCTCCTTGGCAGGGGCAAGTTTTCTAGCTCTTTGTTCCTTCCTTTCAGAGGACAGTGGTAACCTGATAAGAAACTGTAGAGTCTCCATGGAAGTTTACTTACAAGTGATGGACATGGTGGGAGGACTAGAGGCAATGCTTCTTTCTTCTCTGGCTTTTTTTTCCTGCAGAGGCAGAGCACTTATGTGACATTCCTGGCTTTGCCCTGCCACCACCTTGCACCTTCCCTCTTCTCTAAGAGAGAAAGAATGACATCTACATCTGCTTGATACATTGGAGAAAAGTCACCCTGAGTTGGTGACCTGAGTTAGTGGTCCCTTCTTCTCTTTCTGGGGATCTGGGTGCTCACATTGACAACATGCTCTGCTCCTCTGTGCTGTGATTAGAGAAGGTGCCTATGTATACTTGTTGGGATTGGGCTAATTAAGTTTTCCTTGTTGGGGTTGGGCGAATGCAGTTTTCCTAGTTGGGCTTGTTTGCATCATCTTTTCCTGGTGGCCTCATTCTGGGAATTAGTCTGAGGAATCCACTTGCCCACTCTCTGCTTCATATTAATTGATAGGGAAGGTAAGCACAGCCTTACTTGTGTTTGCATGCTCATCTATAGTGAATCATTTCCCATGAGTTACACCACGTCTTTAGGAACGTCAAAGTGCTAGCCACGTGAGCCAATGCTTACCTTGCTTGCTTACTGGTAAGCAGCCCCTGATCATTTGTGAAGATAAAATCTTCATGAGTTGTCATCAAGTCAATTATTAATATCAGTGAGAATTTAATTGTGCTTCTTAGAGTCTTTTCATAAACAGATCACCAGGCCTTTCTGCCAGGAACCTCTGGGTAGTCTCAAGCTATCAACCCTTTGGTTAATAGGCAAGTATTCTGACTCTTTGCATCACCCAGGAACTCCCAATAGAGATAAGGTTTTGATTGTTCATTTGCCTGATTCAGTCATTTAACTGAAAATATGTGAGTATTGGTGTGTGCAAAAACTCTGAAGTGGCCAACCCATCCGGGGTGAACAGTGATGGCTCACAGAATATGGGCCATGTGAAAGCCCTAGTACAACTGGAACATGGAGGTAAACCAATGTTTGAGGCTTGGACAGAAGAAGGTATTCCTAAGAGGAAACTGAGGAGGAAGAAGAAATTCATTGGGCCCCTGTTCCTGGTGTCAAGAGCATGACCTGTAGTGTCAAATCCTGCAGAAAGTCCAGGCCAGTAAAGTAATACAATATATGAAATCACCTTCATCTCTCTCCTTTCATGTCTCCACAGAAGCTGTGTGACTTATTTTCCCACAAAGATAACCCTATCTGTTCTGCATCACAGACATCTTGTTATGTTCTATAAGCGCCCTACCATGCAAAAGTTCCACATGCATGTGAAGAAATGGGTTTTGAGGGGGAAACTTGAAACAGTAATTCCTTAGCCAACTCCCTGGGACTTGCCAAAGTCACACCTTGATGGAGTAATTCCTAGTTGTGTTTATTAGAATGTTTCTGAGGAACCCTGGTGGCAGTGATTACATATTGGGCTGCTAACTGAAAGGTCAGCAGTTTGACGTCAGTAGCCACTTGGAGGGGAAAAGACGAGGCTTTCTACTACAGTGAAGAGTCTCAGTATCAGAAACCCACAAGGGAAATTCTGCTCTTCGCTTTAGGGTCTCTTTGCATCAGAACTGCTAGAATGCTTTCTTTTAAAAATATTATTATTGATGCTTTCTATTTCTGTTTATAAACTGTGTTATTGGGGAAGGAGAAGGGATTTGCAGTCACTTAAAGCTGAGAATTATGCATTGTTATAAGAATTATGCAGCATTAATTTGCATCCTGCAGGATTTCTGAGTGGACTAGTGTCCTTATGCTTCTTGTGGAAGAGACTGGGGGGCCGAGGGCTACTATTTCGCATGACTGCCAGTTCTATTCTGTCATAGTAGCTCATGGTGAGTCTGAGTCAACTAGAAGGCAGTGTTTGGGAGCAGGAGTGTTCCATGACATGCACTTGGGCAAAGCCACTTGCATGACTAAAGGTTAAAAGCTAAGACCAAAAAAGGACTGGCATAAAATCATAGAAACATTTACTAAACAAAAACATAAAATATGAAGTTATTGTTTCTTAATGTAGCCTCCATCCAGGTCTATACACTTCTGAAGGTGGTATTTGCATCTCTCTAACACTTCTCTGAAAAATTCTACACCCTTCAATTTAGACTATGCCAAAATGGCAGTTTGGGTATCCTTGAGATATCCAGGTCATGTTTATTTTTAAGATTCTCTGAGTTTGGAAAACCAGAAAAAAAATTCTAGAAGAGCAAGATCAGGGTTATAGGATGGATGGGACAAAATTTCATAAAGAAATTATAGTAGAACACTGCTTGCTAATCTTGAAAGATGAACTGATTGTCATGTTGAAAAAAAAAATTCCCAGATTCAACTTTCCTGTTTTTGCTTTTCCTCAGCAATGTGATATTCAGTTTTTATCAAAAACCATTTCTTATTAAAACTCTATGTTCTTCCTGTGTCCTTCAAGAAAAATCTATCAAGATTATCTCTTGGGAATCTTTCAAAATACTTGCCATACCTTCTGAGTGACTTCTCAGCCTTGAATTGGACTGGCCTAGCAGATTCAGATGTTTTGTTTGGTACTTACAATCTCTTTATAAGTAAATGCAATTCTTGCCTTCAGTCATGATTATATCGTCTTCATTCGCTTTAATCTTACTTAAAGGATGAGTACAAAGGTCAACTCTTTGATTTACCTGATCTTTTGCAAGGTTTCTGCAATCCATCAAGATGAAATCTTGATGATACCAATATGGTCAGTTAAAATAAAAAAATGTTGAAAAAGTAAGATTCCAACTTCAGCAACTATCACATTAATTATTGATAATATGGTCTTCTTTCATAGTTACTGGATTTCAGTCACAGCCCATCAACTTTGTGCATTAAATTGATGATCTTGGCTTTCTCTTGGATTTTCTTTGAAGTCTTCCCAACTTTCTTTAAGACAATCCATCTAAAGGCTATTGTTTTATGTGAGGCAGCACTTTCATAAATGTGTTGCAAAGCAAATGTCCTCTTGATTTTTGATATTAGTCCTGACTTCAAAATCAATTTTTCCTGTGGCACCAGACATAATCTTTTTTTTTGTTTTTTTTTGGCATCGCTGCCCTCTGGTGGTGGGAGTAGGAAGCTCAGCCTTTGCTCCTGGGGAGCTGGAATTGAATCTTCAATTCCAGTGGGCCGCAGTTCTGTGCACAACCACTATGCCACTGGGGCTCAGCCCCTAGAATCTTTTTTTTTTTAAGCCACCCAAAGAACAATCAAAGATTGTATTATTACAGAACAAACTTGTCTGACCTCAGAGACATGTTTAAACGAATTTTAGATGTATGAAGTGGAACGGTAATAACTACTTTTTGACTTACCCTTGTATCTTCTTTATTTCTGTCTTTTAAAGAAATAAATTTATTGGGGGCTCATATTGGGGGCTTAGCACAATCCATTCATACATCTATACAGCCATTACTTTGCATGCAAAGTACCTTTGATCATTATTCTCAAAACATTTTCTTTCCACTTAAGTCCCTGGTGTTGGCGCCTCCTTTTTTCACCCTCCCCCACTCCCCACTCTCTTATGAACCCTTGTTAATTTATAAAATATATAACTTTGTCTTAAAGTCTGACATTTTTCAGAACCCACACAAAAAGGGAACTTATATACATAGCTGTAATCTCACTAAAATGATGTTATGTTGTCGCTCGTGTGAAGTATGACACATATGGGATAGAAGGAGGTCACTTCGTCCCTAGAACAGGCTCCTTCCTGTAGAACTAGAAACTAGAAAAATCAGCAGTAGGCAGGCTGAAATATGAGCCAGTAATTCTATGTCCACTTTTTATAGAGGCCAAATAATATCACTGACATCACACACAAGTAAAATTTTGCTTAAGATCATCCAAAAAAGATTGCTGCAGCATATTGATGGGGAACTGCCATAAGTTCAGGCTGGATTCAGAAGAGAATGTGGAACAAGGGATATTGTTGCTAATGCCATATGGGTCTTGGTTCAAAGCAGAGAAAAATGCTTACTTGCATTTCATTGACTATGCAAAGACATTGATCGTGTGGACTATAATAAACTATAGAGAACCTGGAGAAGAATGGGAATTATGGAACACTTCATTATTCTCACGAGGAACTTGGGCATAGATTGAGAGGTGGTTGTGTGAACAGAACAAAAGAACACTGTACAGTTTAAAATCAGGAAAGGTGTGTATCAGAGTTGTATCTTTCACCATACTTGTTCAATTTATGTGCTGAGAAAATCATCAGAGAAGCTGGATTATATGAAGAAGAGTGCTTGATCAGAATCAGAGGAAGGCTTATTAATGACCTGTGGTATGCAGATAACATAGTCTTGCTTGCTGAAGGGGAGGTAGACTTGAGGCAATGGAGAAAACCATGACTTGGGTCAGGTTCACCACAGTCCTGAAAGCCACATCCTTGCTCTTCAACAATCTACAGAGGTCTTCTGGAATAGATTTACCTAAGGAATATGTCTTTTGGTCTCCTGACTGCTGATTCCATGAACATTGACTGTAGATCTAAGTAAGACAAACTTCTTGACAATTTCAACCTTTTCTCCATTTATTATGATGTTACCTATTGGTCCAGGAGTAAGGATTTTAGTCTTCCTTACATTGAGCTGTAACCAATACTGAAGATTATTATCCTCATCTTTCATCTCTAGCTAACGAACCAAATAGACAAAAGTTATTGATGTCAAGTTGATTCTGAGTCATGGCAACCCCAGGTGTTGTTATGGCAGAGCTAAACCCTACAACATTTTCTTGGCTGTAATATAATAGAGATAGCTAGGCCTTTCTTAGGTGGGACTGATAAGTGGGCCTGTGCTATCAACCTTTAGGCCACACTCAGAATGTACCTTAAAATAATCACTTGGGTTATTTTCAATGAAAATATTGGGAAATCTTTCACTCTGTGATACATCATAAAGTGCATTTATTTTTGCAACAGAAGGTGTGAAATCCTCTTCAAATCATTCTTGATGCCTTTTCAGAAGGCAAAAAGAAAAGGTCTCTACATATCTAACCCCCTCCCCCTCATTAGAGCCTTCTGTGATAAGAATGGAGGAAGCCAACAGGCCTCTTCCCTGGTAGTGTGACAATCATTCCTTCTGTATCTTCTGGGTCTGACTAATTCATGTCAGCAACAATTTTAACCATCTCCCTTATCACTCTGCCTCCACTGATGCTTATAAGATATATTGGTGGGGAGTGAACCCAGGTCTCTATCCCAGAACCCAGGTCTCTGTCCCAGAACCCAGGTCTCTGTCCCAGCAGGTGAGATTTTACCACTCATCTGTCATTGCCCCACTCTCTGGGTGTCCAAAAAGACCAAGATCACTCACTGCCATTGAGTGATTTCCGACTCATTTTTTTCTGGACTTATATGCCAATTTGGATTTTATAGATGGTGGGCCAGAACCTTTGTCTTCTGTGAAACAATCTTAAAAACACATTAATAACCTACCTCTTTTAGTAGAGTCATGCCTTTGACAGCAAGACCCAGCTCCTTTGCAAAATACCTAGCTGTGAGTCAAAGCTAGCATTCTGAGGGTCTCTTCGTGGGCATGGTATTATGCATGTCTCCTTCAAGTATATTTTCAGATGCCTGCTTAATCTTCTCTGGAGAGAAGAGATCACTTTTTCCTCATCTTCTACATCTCCAGTCCCCATGCCTTGCTTTGAGTGGCATTTTCTTTGGAATCATAATGAGGACAGTGGACTGCTCAGCTTTGAGGAAGTGGCCCACACTGTCTATCAGAGAGTCACATTTCCAAGCCAGAGTTGAGGACCATGCTAGAGCCATCCATTCTGTGGAGCAGAGGCTTCCAAACTTTCTGGATTGCAAACCACAGAGGGGGATACCTTTTATTTAGATCATCGTACATATTTCATATGTATATGTCTACGTGAAGCAAACAAAAACTGCAATGAAGCAATACTATTCCTACGTGTGCTACATGTCAGCATTCAATTTGACATTCATTCAATCCTCCGTTCAATTCTCTTTCCTTAGACCAATCTCTGATCCTACTAGCAAATTGATTGTGCGTGGGATGGAGGGATCACCACACACCACTTGAGAACCACTGCCACCCAAGAACCCACCTTCAGCTCATCTGAAACAGCCTGGCGAAGTGGGAGGCTGGCAAAGGGGAGGGGAGCTGGAGCTGTCAAGGGCCCAGCCTGGCCGGCTTGGAGGGACTCTGGAGCCAGGAGCACATGGAAGAAACAGTACAGGGACTTTTGCATTGGCCAATGTCCTTGTTCTGTGGATAAACAGAAGACACCAGCCTTCCGTGCCTGCAATCTGCTACCTTTCAAGAGCTTTCCAACTCAGCCTGAGAGAGAGTGAGGAAGGAAGGTTTAGAAGACACAACCTCCTCTGCCCAAAATGCACCCCAGCACTTGCAGGCGGCATGTGCCTAAGACTTTATTCTGCCATCAGGATTCCTGTGAAAAATAAGGCACCGTACAGAAGGTCCAGGATGGAAGGACACAGAACTGGGTAGCACACAACCCCCAGGCTGCTCTCCTCCCTCATTGCCGTGTGTTGTACAGAACTCGCCATCTGGGGTCTTTGATGGCTGGGAGTTCGGAGCTGACTGAGCTGCTGCTAAGACATAATGTGTCCCTGGGAGAATGTACACCGAGTCCAGGGGAGGCTTCCAGGCTGCCTCTCTTTGAAGCTGTCTCTGCCAGTCTCCATGGGGACTTGGAGGGAACGTATCTCTGCAAAGGTGGTTGAGGGAGGTGGGGGAGGTAAAGTGGTTTCTAAAAGAAAAGATTATCTGGTTAGCTGACCAACGTTAGCAAAGTCCTGGTGGTGGGTTGTACTTATGCAATGTGTTCACTTCCTAGCCACACAAGGCTGGCGGAGCAGGACAAGCAAAGGACAAGACATGCACCATGCACCTGGTTTCTAAGGGGCTTGCGATCCAATCAGAGAGAGGACCTGGAAAACATGCAACTATAAATGAAAAGTATATGGACTATGCATGGCAGAACCTGTGAGCTGGCATCCTTTAGGGAAGGTGAAATGGCTAGGTGCTTCTCAGGGGATGTAGGTGGGAAAGAGGAGGGAGAGCATTGCCTGGTTGGGGTCCGCAGGTGGGAGACTCATGTGGGGAAGGTGGCACATATAGCACACCAGCCAGGTGGGCACTGCAGATCAGAATCAGGGCGGCAGAGCTGTGAGGTAGCAGCAAGAGGAGCTCCTTGAGATTGGACTGATAGCATGTACTTGAACAAAGAAACCTAGTGCTCAACTCAGTGCCAACAAACGGGGACCCAGGAGTTACAGAGAACTGCCCCGGAGGGTTTTCTCAGCTGTCGTCTTTTGGACAGTAGATCTCTAGACCACTCTTTGGTCATCTGAGTCACCAACCTTTTTGTCATTTGTTGAGCACAAACAATTTGTACCATAGACTTCACTGCTGACCGTATTGATTCTGATTTACAGAAACCCTAGAGGCCAGAGTCGAATAGCTCCCTATGGCTGCCAAGGCTATAATTTGTAAGGAACCCTGGTGGTGGAGTGGCTAAAGCCCTTGGCTGGCAACTAGAAGCCCAGCAGTTTGAATCTCCCAGAAGTTTCACAGCAGAAGGATTATGTAGTCTGCTTCCACAGAGACTGATACCTTATCTTGTGGAGTCACTATGTGTCAAAATCAACTCCTTAGTAGCATTTTAAATTTTTTGTTTTATTTTGCTTTTATGTCTTAAAAAATAATTTTATTGGGGACTCATACACCTCTTATTGCAATCCATCCATCCATTGTGTCAAGTATTTTTGTACATTGTTGCCATCATTTTCAAAACATTTTCTTACTACTTGAGCCCTTGGTATCAGCTCCTCATTTTTTCCTTTTCCTTTCCTCCCTCCCCCCTCCTTCTCTCATGAACCCTTGATAATTTGTAAGTTATTATTATTATTATTAATATCTTGAACTGTCTGATGTCTCCCTTTACCCCCTTATCTGTTGACCATCCCCCTGGGAGGGGGTTATAGTAGGTCGTTCTTCACTATGATCAGTTCCCCCATTTTCCCCCACCTTCCTCTATTCTCCTGGTATGGTTATTCTCAATATTGTCCATGGGGAGTTTATCTGTCCTGGATTCCCTATGTTTCCAGCTTTTATCTGTGCCCTTGTACATGCTCTGGTGTAGCCAGATTTCTAATGTATAATTGTTTGGATTTTATCTTGGTTCTTACCTTCTTGTGTCCAGTGATGGTCTCTGCAAAGTTCATCCTTTAGTAATTCTGGGTATTACCTGGGAATGTGTCACAGGATCTTACCTCATGGCTCTTCTGTGAGGGTTGACACATCTGAGGGGAACAACCAGACTTGCTACACTCCACCGCTGGGCTCCACTGGCAGGCATCACTGTCAGGGATCACCAGAGGTTACTGTGGGGCCCCATGAAGTAAACAGAATCAATATAAACCAAGCATGTGCAGCTGACCCCAGGGTCCAGGAGGCATGGGTTGAGACTGTCACCAGAAAGTGGACATGTGAAGATGAAGATCAGCCTGATCACATTTATTTATTAAGTGTCTTCTGTGTCCCTGGAATTGTGCTGCCACTGTGTGCAGCGAAGATCCCTGGTGTCATCGTGCATTACGTGTTGGGCTGACAACTGGAAAGTCAGCAGTTCGAAACCACCAGCTGTTCCTAGGGAGAAAGATAAAGTTTGCTACTCCGCTAAAAGTTACAATCTTTTGATAGCCAAGAACCATCAGCCATCTTTATCACTCTTGCTCAATCCCCACATGTCCTCAGTGGTTGTCTCATGTGAGATCCTCACACTGATACAATGTTTCCTGTTTGATGCCTGAGGCCTGGTCCTTTTGACATCTCGTGGCCACTTCTTCCCTGTGGGCTTGAATACCTCTCTGTTCAATGGCCCTTTGTTTATCTTCAGGCTTTGAGACCCCAGACTCCATGTCCTTTGGTAGCTGCGCACCATGGGTTTTCTTCACCACATTTGCTTATGAACCTATTTGACTTCAGTGATCACATTGGGCCAGTGAGCATTCTGAAATGCCAAATTAGTAGAAAAAAGTGTTCTTGCCTTGAGGGAGAGTGCCTTGGTAGTGATCCAAGGTCCGGCTTCTATCTTAGTATGAAACATTTAAATATAAATATATGTATCAGGATTGTTCCCTCCTTATAATATGTGCTTATGTTTACATATGTACATATCTGTGTTTAGACCTCTGTAAGTGCCCTTTGCCTTCTAGTTCCTTCCTCTATTTCCTTCTGCCTTCCTCCTGTTCCATTGTCATACTTGGTCATCATTTGGGTTTCAGTACAGAGTGGTAAAGACGGCTGATGGTACCCAGCTATCAAAAGATGTGACATCCGAGGACTTAAAGGTTTGAGGGTGAACAAATGGTTATACGGCCCAGGAACAGCAAAGTCCAGCTTAAAAGATGCTCACCAGCCTGCACAACCATGAGTTGTGGAAAGACCCAGATATCAGGCATCAAAGAACAAAAATCGTACTACTGTGTGCCCGCCCTCACATCAAGATCTTGGAAGACGGAAGGGAGCCAACGCAGACAGAGAGGGGAAATCTGATGGCACCCAACTACTGAATGATAAAGCACCTGGGATTGCAAAGACTTGAGGATGAATGGATGGACAGCTAGCCCAGAAGAAGCAAAGCCCACATGGAGGAAAAACACTAGCATGTGTGATCACGGGGGGCTGAAGGGAGCAGATATCAAACATCAAAGAATAAGAACCATGACACTACGAATGGGGGGAGAGCAGAGTGGGGACCCAAGGCCCATCTGTGGGCAATTGGACACTCTTGCACAGGGGAGTCTTGGGGAGGAGACAAGCTAGTGAGGCTCACTGAGGTGGCAATGAAGCATACAACTTTCCTCTAGTTCCTAAAGGCTTCCTCCCTCCAACTGTCACAGTTCCAGTTCTACACTACTGTGGAGATTGGAAATGGAATGGCGGGGAACCCAGGACAGATGAACCCCATGGGACCAGTAGTGGGAATGAAGCTGCTGGATGGGTGGAGGGAAGGTGGGGTGGAGAGGGGGAGCCAACTTCAGAGATCTACCTATAACCCCCTACCGGGGGGACAGACACTGGGAGAGAGGGCAAGGGGAGACAATGAACAGTGTAAGTTATGACAGAACAATAAATTATGGAGTATTGAGAGTTGGTGGAGGAGGGGGGAGCAAGGATGGAGGGGAAGGGATTGGAGGCTGAGGTCAGAGGCTTGGATGGGAAAGATGGAGGTTCAGAGAGTCATGACGGCTGCAGGCATGTGAGAAAGGGTGGCACAATATATGTATTTATGTATTATGAGGAATGATGTATGAGACCCCACTAAAATGATTAAACTGATTAAAATGATTAAAAAAAAGGAGTTAGAATCTTGGAAACTCACAGGGTCAGTTGTACTCTGTCCTGCTGTGTTACCATGAGGCACAATCAGCTTGTTGGCAGTGAATGAGTTTTGAGATTATATACCAACATGCCGGGGACACGTGCTGTCACCTATAGGCTAGTTACATACTGAAAGTTTATGGATATTTGATGGCTAGCAACCTTCTAATAGGCCTCTGACTCAAGGAGATAGTTCGTTACAGAACAGAACTCTCCCAAAAGGGTTTTTCTATGTTATGACCTTGTTGGAATGAGATTACTAGGTCTTTCTGGAGCAACTGAGTAGGTTCAAACTGCCTACTTTTAGGTTAATAGCTGACCCTAAACCACTTGCACAGCTCCAGAAATGGTAAGGAGGCATGAGTATTCTGGCTTATATAGTGCAGGAAAGGAACTTTTTATTTCTAAAGGGAATGTCGAGTAAGAGAATCCGTGTGCCCCGAGGAGAATTGATAATGTGCTCCTGTCACTCCTTTAAGGATCCCTGGTGGCACAATGGTTAAATGTTCCGTTGTTAATTGAAAAGTGGGTGCTTCGTATCGACCAGCAGTGCACAGCATCAAGATTTTGTGATCTATCTTTGTAAAGATGACAGCTTAGAAAATCTCATGCGGCAACCCTGGTCTGTCACATGGAGTTACCAGGAGTTCGTGACACCTAATAAGAACCAAGCTTTCCTTCGGAGAGACCTGCCGAGTGGCTGCTGATCCACGGTGATCGGCTTCACCCCTGATGCTTCACTAGAACAAAGACAGCCCACCTTCCCAAAGCCTGGATGGAAGCAAGTAGATGCTCTGAAGAACGAAGTTTCTCCTGCAGCTCCAGCTCGGAGTCTCCATCAAGGGGGTTTTGACAAAAGGAGGTCTTCTCGAGATGAAATATGTGAGATGGGCTGGAAATTAGGGAATTGCTATCCGAAGCCTTGTTTCTTTGGGAAATTGGTTCTTCCACATGATTTATTTCTTCGGGTTGACATTTTGCATTCATTCATCTCACAATTCATTCATGGCATTTCATCAAGACGCCACTATGAAAAACTGGGCTGACATCCCCACCCCCCACTTTGGCACTCAAAAGAGAACCCTCCCTGCTGTCCCACTGGCTTTATTTCCCCTACTAAAAGTTGCTTCTTCATCTGAAGTGCATTTTGAAAAGTAATACATAGGAGCATAGGGAACAGGAAAGCTCTATAATGACGCATGTAACATGTATTTAGTTAGCAGAATGAATCATATACAAGAGTGTGGCTGATCATACCCAGCATGGAATGAAATCATGGCCATAAAGACACTTAGATGCGTGTGAAGTGCTCCAGAGGGATTTTCGGGGACAAAATGAGAAGAGTCCGGGCTCACGGGTCAAAGCCTGGTCCAAATCCCGACTCTTTTACTTACTGGCCATGTGACCCGAACGAGTCATTTATCCCTTTCAGTTGGCAGCTAAGCACACAGAGGGGTGTTTGGGATGTGGCAAACTCAGTTAATCAGAACCAGCATAATTATGCAAAGGCAGGGCAGTACTATCATCGTTATCATAATTATTTTTTTATTATTTTTCAGTCTTCGAGTGAGTCATGCGGCCTCTGTGCAACCTTCCTAATGATATTTCATTCGGGTTAATATCAAAATGAGGATGTGCTCCAAGGACGACTGATGTTCGGGGGGCTGAGGGCAAAGAAGGCTAAGTATCAAGAGGCAGTTACTCGAGGTTAAGCCTTGGCAGGACAGGAAGCCTGAAGTGGCTAAAATTTAATTGTTCCATAATGTTAAATGCTTAGGTGAGTTCACATCACTTTGCAAAATTCTTATCACTTCTTATATACCAGGTGTCAGGCAGGTAAAGAATCAACCTCAATGATGATGAGATGTGTCATCACGGAGTACTAGAGAGAGTTCGCGATAAAGCATGATTCACGAGCTTCAGACAGCAAAGGCAATAGGATGCTCTTGGTCCCAGAAACAGACATTTTAACTAAAAGTGGTTTAAAAAATGCAATGAGGTAGGTATTACATTCCATACAAAGGAGACCTAGTGGGGGAGATATGTCCTAATGTAAATGAATTACATTTGGTTTAGAACCCAAAGACCTGGGTTCTATCCATCTTCTCGTTCTGCCACTGTCTTCCTTGAGTCGCTCATCCACCCACTCACTCACTCACAGACATCAAGTTGATTCCAGCTGCTAATCTCAATGATGGAGGTTCAAAACCGCCAGCCACACTGAGGGGAAAAGATGAGGTTTTCTATTCCTGTACAAAGTGACAATCTTGGAGACTCACGTGGGCAATTCTATCCTACCTCATAGGTCTCCATGGGCATGATCCTTACATAGCTGCAGTAGCATGATGTATAAACAGATTAACGTTCAGGGGGAGATACTGGATTTTTTTCTTCCCTTTTTCTCTTTATAAAATATTAGGTAAATGTTTTACGTAGTGTATTGGACTCCCATTTAACAATTTTTCTACAAATTAAGGGGAAAGAGTTCTCATGGATACTATTACTTGTTTTATAATTCATTATTGTTTGGGTGAAAGGTGACTCCTGGGAGTGGCTTCAGGTTCACGTTCAAAGGCTATTTGGGGATGACAGTCTCAAGAGTACTTCTAATGTCTATTTTCCCAATAAATCTGGCATTTTTTTTGAGAATTTAAGTTTTGGTCTGCATTTCATCCCTTTTCATCCAAGACTATCTACTGTTTCCATGATCAGAACAGTTCTGATTTCAGATTAGTTGAAGCTACAGTCTATGTGAACTCTTAATCTTTGAAGTTTCTTATTTGAGTCTTTGCCTACCTTTATTTTCTTTTGTCTAGAGAAGTAGAGAGCAATAATTGTATCTTACATGGTCACTCAAGAGTGATCCCAATGGCTACTCATGAAACTCAGCTATAGAACATTATCTTAATGAACTATGCTATACAAATAATCATGCTATGTGGCAAGATTATGATTTCAAGCCTTTGAACTCAGTAAACCAATTCCACAAAGTATGTGGCAAAGTCTATGAAGTATCAGTAATATGCTCCTTTATGTTTTATTAAATATATGAGCAGATGTTAAAAATGCACAGTTCACACAAAATAGGAGAAATATCAATCACTTTGGAGAGTAAGAATCTAAGCAGGGAATACCTGAACTGAATCTAAAGTCATGCTTCTCAAAGGGTGGCCTATGGACCAGCAACATCGCTGTCACCTGGTGCTTCTTAGATACGAAGATTTTCCCACCTGTCTTAGACTATTCTTACTCCCTGATCAAAAGGTTGAATCAGATGCTGTTATAGATTCTCTTGGCTTCCTATCCAAAGGCCACCTTTCTTTTGTGCTGGGGAGGCCCTGAGTTTATTCAGCAGAATCAGAATCTGGAGTAGCTTAAAACAAACACCATTTTGGGCATAGTTCTATTGGATAATTCTTTTGCTTCATATTTTGCCAACTGGGCTCACTCAGAAGTATTTGGTTGTTAGTTAAGCTTGTCTTCAGGGCCCAGAACTCATATACCTGGTGTCTTGGTGGAATGGATGGGAAGGGTTGGTTCAACTCTGTTCCTTTTTCTCCCCTTGTGCTCTCAGGGCATTTTTGTGTGGATTCTCTAACTCCAAGAGGCCAAGATGGAAGCTGCTGGTTCTCTTAGAAGTCAGTCCCAGAACTGGTCAATTTTATTCCTACTCTACTATACTAACTAAATAATAAGAAGCTGAGAAGCAAGAAGAGAGGAAGAGTGAGATCTCAATGGGAAGACTATTAAAGAGTCTTTTATATAAGCTGTTGTTAATCCATCGTACAGATATTGATCTATTTAATCTCCCAATAATCCTGAAGTAGTTGTTAAATTATTGCTTCTAAGATAAACTAAGGAACAGTGTAATTTGCCCACAATCCAGGACAAAATAAGTTTAATATTGGCATCCAGTCAAATTGGCTCCAGCATCTGTACTTACTCACTGCACCATCTAGCTTAAGAAAGGCCACATTTACTACCTAGCTTAAGAAAGGCCACATTTATGAAAGAATTAGTTAGAGAGAGTATGTCTCCATTGTTTGAAACCACAACAAAAGTTACAGCTTCTTTTCTCTGATGAACATTTCACAAGTTTCCTGTTGGCAAACTCATTCTCCAAGACAAGTATATTGAATAACCCATACACATTTTGAATACCTTGGTTTGACACCCCCACCTTTTAAAAGAGCTTTTGATGGCTGCATTCTGAGCCCTCTAACTCTAGCCTGGCTATAGAGGATCCAAAAGCAGATTAAATGCATTTTAAATAATGAGAAGACAAAACCCTGCCTTTTCAGCCCCCACTGTCTTCTGGATTGCTAGAGGATTATTTACTGTGTTTGCTTTGACTTGAGCTATTTAATTTTTCCCAAACAGATGCAGTTGATTGATTAATAGCATTCTGCACTAAAAGTCAGAAATGTCAGAGAGACTCTTAGAAGCCAGTGTCATTCTTGACTAGCACAATAGATACAGGCTGAGAAACAGGGACCTGTGCCAAGCATTCTTGAGGCTAGGAGGTCATGTGCCACTTTTCTGCTAAGAGACAGATATGTAGAAGGGCCAGGAGTTTGGGTGGGGTGGGGTGGGGGGAAGCTAGGGATGGCTGGGCATGTGCTAATAATAGGACAGATCACATGGCAACTAAGTCACCTCAAAAGAGGCTTAGATGGTAGAGGTGAATTAAAGTGCTTTGAATTAAGGACATTTCTTCAAATATCCCCTGATGGGTAAAAATAGACTGAAGGAAATACATATGTGATGAAGAAAGAATGGAAAGGTTAGGCTGACCTCTGTTTGGAAGGCTTTTGTGATGTGCTAGTGGATGGTTATGAACAGGAGCAGCTACAAAATCTCTGAGGCCCATAGCAAAATGAACATGCAGAGTCCCTTCTTCAAAAAGTATTAAGAATTTTAAAGATGGTGACAACAGAGCAACAAGCCTGGAGATAGGGCCTCTTTGAGAGTGGGACTCAGAACTACCCTGTGTGACCCTGTGAGGTCACATGCCCATGAAACTGGTGCCTCTGAGTAGGAGAACCTGGAGTCAGTTTAATGTTCATGGATGAGCCAGTAATGAGTGACTTGGACAATAACCAGTAGAATTGGTCCCAGGCAAAACTATGGAGGTGACAGTGTATTGGGACCTTCTGTCTGTTCCAGAAACCCTTATGACACAGTGGTTAAAGCACTTGACTGATTGGTGAGTAGTTTGAGCCCTATAGGAGAAAGAGAAGGTGGTGTATTTTGATAGAAACCTTAGAAACCCTACCTTTGCTCTGCAGGGTCTCCACAAATCCAAATTGGATGGACACAGTAACGGATTTAAGCCCTTCTTCAAACCCCAGAAGCCATGCCAACACTCACGTTTTTCCAATTCCTTCACTCAGAAAACCTGCCCTCAGTTAAAGGTGTAAAGACCTAAATTATTTTTAGACACGAAAGTGTAAAAAACTGAACCTATTGAGAGCATGTTCCCTATGTGCTTGTGTTTTCACAGAGGCTGGGCAGTATAAATTCTCACTCCCCTTGCAGGAAACCCAGGTTTGAGTCATGGCCAATGTGCTATCATAGAACAGGTTCCAGCTAAGCTTCCTGACTACACTGGACTAGGAAATATAGCCTTTCATGATACTTCAGAAAACCAGCCCACAAAAGTCCCATGAATGCCAATGACTCGGTCTGTGATCAGATCAGTCATGGGGATGGCTCAAGCCTGGGCAGGGTTGCATTCCTTTGTACATGAGAGACTCCAGTTGGAGGCTGACAGGAGGGCAGTCAATAACATGATTAGCAGTAGGTCTCTGGCAAATCAATGCTGAGATTTCATCCTTCTGACTCATGGGAGGTTTGCCCTAGAGTCCTGGAGATGGCATTGTGATAGGGGCCCACATATTGCTTGTTGTAGAGGTTTGTGGTTCTCTGCTCTCAGAGGCATCGATTCTTCAGGTTGTAGGTTCCAGGCTCTTCTGCAAAGGGGCCTGGAGCAACCCCTTTCCTCAGGTTCATGCTTAAACAATCTGCTGAAAAGATCGCTATAGACTGAAGGACATTTCTGTTTGCTTCTTTGTCATCTCAGTCTCTCATGCTGCCCCTGCCCTATCAGCTGCTCCAAGGTCCTCAGCTCCAACATCCCTTCAAACCCTCCCAGAGTCCCAAACAGCAACGTGCACATGCATCTTTGAATGTTGTCTTCCTCATCATCCAACAGGCACTCGATCCAGGGGGACTCTTGGCTGCTGGGAGGGGTAAGAGGGTGAGAGTGGAAGGGATCCCTGGGCACACCAAATTGGGCTTTACTCTTTTTGCCTTGGACCAGGTCTGGGTATCTTGGCCTCTCTCAAGCAACATGTCAAAGGAGACTCCTACAAAAGCCACAAACCACCAGGGTTTCCCTTGTTTCTCAGATTCACTTGGCTGCTCAGAAGTGACTGTGGCCCACAAAACCATGGCAGGAGCCCAGGAGAAAGACTATTTCATTAGCATAAGACCGGAGAGAAGCCTGGACTTGGGGGTGGGGGGTGGGGTGGGGGGTGGTAATAATAGAACCTGTTCTATAGGCAGTCTAGGAAAGCCTTTGGAATTTTCTGTCTCAAAATATAGGCTGGCTCAACTCATACAGAAGCATTTCATTCTCTAAGGTCCTTTCTCTTTGGCCACTCTGGTCTAGAAAGGTGATGGCAGTTCTCGTTTTGAAACCTCAGGGGCTCTGACCGTTGCCGGGTCTGAGGCCAAAACACACCGAGCAAATAAAAACCTCTGACTCACCAGGAATCTTCACTCTCCAGTCTCAAACACATCAATCAGTCTGTCAACATCATTGATTGAGGGTCTCGTCTGTGAAGAAACATCTACCGGGCACTGTGGGAAGATTTGCAGAACTATATATTAATAGCTTCCCCCATCCCTCCATTTATCTAAGGTGTTTAATTCCATTTAGAGAATTGAGTCAATTCTGAAATACCCACAGAGGATTATTTGCCACCAAACCCTGCCCTAGAGGGATGACAGCACGACAGATATGAGTGGTTGGCAAATTGATTCTAACTCACCGGGACCCCAGTGTGATTTAGAGTAGACCTGTTGCTTGGGGTTTCAAAGCTGTCACCCTTAGGAAACAGATCTCCCACCAGGCATTTCTTCCAAGGCCCTTCTGGAAGAATTCCGACCGCCACGCTCACAATTAGTGTCTGAACACTTCACCATCAGCATCCCTGAGAAACACACTGTGTAAAATGCTACTCTCTTGAACTGATAGTCTAATGTAGGGTGGGACAAAGGCAAGCACCAAAGTCCTTCGCTGTTGTTAGCTGCTGGGGAGACCCTTTGAATGCAGAGTAGATTTCTCCACGGGGGTTTTACATCTGCGACTATTTGGTAGCAGATTTCTAGTCCCATCATCTAAGGTGCCCTTGTTTGGTTTCAAACTGTAAACCTTTTGGCCAGTCCTCAAGTACTTAACCCTTTGCCCTCCTCCTGATGAGATCAGGCACAATGTCACCCAGGTTATAGGAGCTGTGGACTCACTGTTAAAGGACAGCTGTTAAAGCTCCCACTGAGTTGGGAGAATTACAAAGTACAGTTCCTTATTTCAAAGGAGTCTGGGTGGCATAGCGGTTATGCATTGGTCTGCAATCTGTAAGGTCAGCAGTTTGAAACCACCAACCTGCTCTTTGGGAGAAAGATGGGTTTTCCTACTCCCGTCAACAGTTAAAATCTTGCAACCTTACACGGGGAGTTCTGTCCTATAGGGTCGCTATGAGGCACCTTTGATTGATGGCAGTGACTTGAGTCCCATCTTTGTTGCTGTTAGACGCTATCAGGACGGTTCTGACTCATAGGAACCTGTTTGGGCCCCTTGTTGCAGCCACGGTGCCGATCCATTTTGTTAAAGGTCTTCCTCTTTTCTGGTTTACTTTACCAAGCACGGAGCTCTCCAGGGACTGGTCTCTCCTGACAACATGTCCATATTTGGATATGGACACTTTCACTCAGTTTATGTTGATAGCTACTACATGAGGTGCGCCTCGAAGGACTAGTAAAATTCTCAGAAGGCAGAGACAATGACAAACTGAAGACACGATAGGTACAATTACTAATTGTAACGAGTCAGATGAGTTAAATGAAAGGGCATCAAGTTGTTTTGTTGATTCACCCTAGTGTGCTTCTTTCTATCCATGCAAGATATCATCCTTGGTATCGAGGGGCAAAGCAGAGGTGAACAATTGACATTGAATAAGCAGTGAGGATTATATATTATCACTGACTATGAATATATTATCAGTGAATATCAAATGATACAACCAGACTTGCTGAAAGTGAAGAAGACTTGAAACACTGATAAAACTCAAACTCTACAGCCTTCAGTATAAATTATACCTCACCTAAAGAAAGCCAAAATCTTCAAAACTGGACCAATAAGCAATATCATGATAAGCACAGAAAACATGAAAGTTGTAAAGGATTTGACTGTATTTGTTATACAATACCAATTTGTATTTGTTAATCAATACCAATGAAAGCAGTAAATCAAATGACAGATTACACTGAGCAAATCTGCTGCAAATAAATAAATAGAATGTTAAATAAATAAACCGAAGATGTCACTTTGAGGACTAAGGTGGACCTGACTCAAGCCATAGGCTTTTCATTCACTTTGTATGCATGTGAAAAACTGGATGACTGAAGAAAAACTAAAATCTTTGAATTGTAATATTGACTAAGACTGCCAGAAGAACAGGTTTATTTGTCTTGTACTGCCAGAATGCTCAGTAGAAGAAAGTTTCATTTTACATTTTTTTTCTGCATGTCTGGTAGAGAGTGAAAAGAAGGAAGAGCCTCAAAGAGAAGAACTGGCACAGTTGTTAGAACACCGGACTTAAATAGAGCAAGGACTGTGAGGAGGAAGCCGGACCAGACAGTGTTTGGTTCTGATGTACATGAGGTTGCTAAGAATCATAACCAAGTTCATGGCACCTCACAATGACAAGAAGTACCCTTGGGTGAGTACTTGGGCCCAGTACTAAGCTCATGGCTGGCACAGGATGGTGTGTGTTCAGCCTTGCACCAGGTACAAATGAGGTTCAAGAGAAATTTGAGGACATGATCTGTGTCTTAAAATGAGTTTATAATCTAGTCTGGGAAGTCAGAAAATATATAAAAGAAACAAGTAGAAGACAGTGTGAAAGCAATTGCCAGTGTATACCTATAAAACATAAATGTACCTTAGAATGATTAGTTGTAGCCTGAATTCACCTCATCAATATTTAAGGGGCACCTGGTTGCTTTGGGCAGCTAGAGAAGGCTTGCTGGAAGGATTTTTTTAAATCTGATTTTCAGGAGTGAACAGTCTGGGGTCATCTGGCAGGAAAGCAGAGATTGAGGCAGGAGGTCTCAGCCTCACCTGGATGTGTTGTTCATAGAACAGTTACCTGCTGTCCTTGATAACTGTGGAGCTGAGCAGGTCTGAGGAGGCTCATGGTCCAGTGGTGTGTTAAAGCCAGCTCGCATGGGCTGACACCAGTCTGCATAGGTCCATTCCAACTCACACTGGTTCATATTAGTTCACAATGAACTACTTAGAAATATCATTTTATTTGAATCTTTCTAACTTTCACATGGCATGTGGAGCTGTGGTGGGAATGTTCACATCAGAGAAATTAGTTAATTCCAGAAATCAGTGTCAGAGTGAATTAGAGGGGGCATTGATGGAGACATCTGTAGGGTCTTAGATTTGCACTGTCTACCACAGGTCATCACTTCAAACCCACCAGATACTCGGTATGAGAAAGATGAGGCTATCTGATCCCTAAGATTTACAATGTCTTGGAAGTCCTAGAGAGAGTCTCTCTGAGTCAGAATTCACTTGGTGGCAGTGGACTCAGAAGGCAGTGGTGGTGCAGTGGTAGAATTCTCGTCTATCATGGAAGACTAAGCTCTATTTCTGGCCAACACACCACATGTAGAGTGACTACTGTCTGTCTATCATGTTGAACAGGTTTCAGTGACGCGTCAACTACAAGATGGACTACGAAGAAAGAACCTGACAATCTACTTCCCCAAATCAGCCATTAAAAACACTCTAGATCAGTACATTCTGATCTACAACCTATCATGAAAATGGCAACAAACAAAATCAAACTCCCTCCTATTGAGTTGATTCTGCTTTTGTAGTGACCCTGTAGGACAGGGCAGAATTGCCCCTGTGCGTTTTCAAGACTATAACTCGCAGGTGTAGAAAACCCCATCTTTTTCCTACAGACGCCGTAGAATTGGGCAATTTTCTTTCCATTGTGCATGGGTTATGCGCTGGGCCTGCCTCGGAGACCACTCACCACAAAGAGGAGCCAAGAGGAGGTGGTGGAGAGTCAGCATAGGTTTTCTTAAGAAGATGCTCAGTCCTGATTCCTGAAAGGGTCTCGGTCAGAGACAACCTCGTACTCAAGCAACCAGGCCTAGAGAGCTTTGTGCTCTGTGCGAGCAGGCATACTGGAACACAGTAGAGGTAGGGGATTAAGTAGGTGATCAGGGGTCTCCTGAGGATTGAGAGCTTTTGAAAATGAACTAGAAGGGAAAAGGAGCAGGCTAGTTGCTGGGAACCATGAGAAGGCCATTCTAGCCAGAGAGTCAGTGGTCTCTGAAGCCTGCTTCTAAGAAATAAATCCCTCTCAGGGTTTCTGAGGTTGGAGATTTCTGAGAATTTCTCTGGCGTTGGGGCCTCCTGCTTATTTCAGGACTTGAATGGGGTCTATTCTTGTTCCCAAGCCCTGACTGAACTCTCAGATTCGTGGTGACTGGTCTTTGCTGGTCCCTGTGACAAACTGTCGCACTCTCTATTTTTGTTTGCTTGTTTGTTTATCTTGGCCAACACCCCCATTGTCATTACCTTTCTCTATCCTGAAGGTAAACATAGCCCATCTATAGCAAAGTTATTTCTTTTCTGTATCCAAGTTATATTTTAGTTACTTTTTGAAGTAACAAAACATCACAAAATTAAAAGATGCATAAGGTGCCCCAGTCCCATCTATTCTAGGAAATATTATATCTTAGAGTTCTTTTCATATTAGTACAAATAATTTGCCTCATTTGTCTTAAGTGTCTATTATGTTTCCGAGTTGAGATGTAACAAAGTTGATTGGCCACCCCTCCCTCCATTAATGGATTTCGTGTTGTTCCTGATGTTTTCTAATTATAGTAGTGGGAGTGGTGATACTGGGAGGGTGGAGGGATGGTGGAATAGAAAGGGGGAACCAATTTCAGGGATCTATATATAACCTCCTCTCCGGGACATAGACAACAGGGAAGTGATTGAAGAGACACATTGGACAGTGTACGAGATGAAAAAGTAGTAACAATTTATATATTATTAAGGGTTCATGGGGGAGAGGCCAGGGAAGGGAAATAGGGGGAGCTGATACTGGGGCTCTAATTGGAGGGAGGATATTTTGAGAGCGCTGATGGCAACAAGTGTGCAAATGTGGTCTGCATGTATGTACAATTGCTGTATGTAGGGATCGTGATGGGAATTGTACAAGTCCCCAATAAAATGATTCATTAAAAAAAAGGGGGGGAAGGGAGGAGCTTATACCAAGAGCTCAAGTGGAAAATATTTGTAAATGAATATGGCAATATGTGTGCAAGTGTGCTTGATACAAATGATGAATTGAATGTTATAAGAGCTGTAAGAGCCACCAATGAAATCACTGGAAAAAATGCCCAGTGAAAATCTCTGTGCAGGTTCTCTCAGGCCTTTGTATGGGTAATTTTCTGTACAAGAGTTATAATTATTGGGTCCTAAGGTACAAAACCTTAATATTTTAATAAACTAAGTATCTTTCAAAGGGACTTACCACTTGCATCTCCTATGAAGAACCTTTTCATGTATCGATTGTTCCCCAATGCTTGCCTAGATAAATTCAAGTGCATTCATTTTTGGTGTTTTAATACTTGTGCAATGGAATCACATTGTTTTTCTTTTATTTTTAAGAAGAGTTTCATTTTTAAAATATAGGATAAAGTCAAAAAGTAGTGATCCCAGAGTTCCAAGTCATACATGTGCAAGCTTATTTCAAACAGGATATTTAAACACCTCTCTGGGATCAGTGGATGGCTGCCGACAAGTGCTCTCCATAACACATGTCTCTGAGGTTCACCAAGGGGCTTTCCAAATTAAGAAGTTCAATGAAAATGGGGACTTCCAAGGGGATGCACTGGATCAGTTAAATTCAAGGCAGATAGAGCAATTCTGAAGGTAAAGGTACTGCATTTTTTGAACCCTGAAATGCACCTGATCATCACACACACCCAGTTTTTAGAGCAGGAAAACAAGAAAAATATTCAGAACCAAATAGTACCAGTATACATAAATGTTCTGTGGTACCACACCTTAGGATCAGAAGACACACCTCATTTTCCCCCCACTTTGGTGCGGGGGGGGAGTTGTGTTTTATGGTCTGAAAAACACGCTGTTTTTCTGGAATTTAAAAGTGATCATCTGGACATTTTATCAAAGAACACAGAAGAATCATATGGGGGGGGTATTATGAAGAAGTTTTAAGAAAGCGGAAAATTGCCATGATGATAGATGATAGGAAGAATTTTTTCCTACCATGACAATTCACCTGCTCAAAGTTCTGGCTTATGAAGGAGAATTTCACTGGGAAATATTGCCCTCTCTATCCTACAGTCCTGAGAGTGTCCTTTAACACTTCTTTTGGTTTCCTGAAGCAAAGAACAGTGGACAGATTATTTGAGTCCCACAAAGATGTCCAAACTACCATTTTGAAGAAGTGGAAATTGAAGTGTTGTATTTAGGGGGACAAAGTTAGGGAGATGTAAACACTCCCTTCAGAGGTGTATAGGCCTAAAGGAAGGATACGTTTGAAAACATTATCTTCCAATTTGATATTTCTGTTTAATAACCATTGTTATGATTTTCATGTACTCTCATGTTTTTGCCTATAAAAGTCCATCTTTAAAGTGTCATCTATGATTATTAGCTTTAATGGTTGATTCATAAATTTAAATAATAGCCTAATTATCTGGACTTCCTTATAGGTGTATAGATCTTATCCGATCACAGACAGCATTGCACTTCGAGATAGAACTTGACATGCACTTTTTGGCATAGGAAACTAGTTGATTGTTCAATTGAAAATGGCCACTAGCTTTCCTTTTCAGCTCTCTAATGCCTATGGTGTTGTTGTTCGGTGCCAATGAGTTAGCTCTGATCCATAGTGACCCTATGCACAACACTACATGGTCATGCATCCTTTTTACTGCTCCTTCACTTTGCCAAACATGATGTCATTCTCCAGGGACTGGCCTCTTCTGACGATGTATAAAGCACATAAGATGAAGTCTTTTCATTCTCACCTCTAAGAAGCACTCTGGACTTACTTCTTCCAGTAGAGATTAGTTTGTCTTTCCAGCAATCCATGGTGTTTTCAATATTCTTCTCCAGTATCACAATTCGAATGCATCACTTTTTCGACAGTTTTCCTTATTCAGTGCCCAACTTTCACATGCATATGATGCAATATAAAATACCATGACTTGAGTGAGGTGCACCTTCATCCTCAAAGGAACATCCTTGCTCTTCAATACTCTAAAGAGTTCTTGTGCAGAAGATTTACCTGACGCTTTTCATCTCTTGACTGCTGCTCCCATGAGCCTTGGTTGTAGATAAAAACAAGACAAAATCCTTTTCTCCATTTATCTTGATACATATTGGTCCAGGTGTGAGGATTTCAGTCATCTTTACATTGAGCTGCAATCCAATAGTGAAGGCTACAATCTTTGATCTTCATCAGCTAGTACTTCAATTCCTTCTCACTTCGGCAAGCAAAGTTGTGTCATATGCGTATTTCCTTCCTCCAATCATGATGCCACACTCTTCTTCATATAATACAGCTTCTCTGATCATTTTCTTAGCATTCAAATTGAACTAGTATGGTGAGAGGAAGCAACCCTGACACACAACTTTCCTGATTTTAAATCAGGTAGTATTCCTTTGTTCTGTTCACACAACTACCACTGGACACATGTAAAAGTTGCTCACAATCAAAATGGAGCATTTTAGAGTTCCCATTCTTCTCAAGGTTACTCACCGTTTATCAGGATCCACACAATTGAATATCTTTGCATAGTCATTGAAGCACCAGCAAACATATGTCTGGTATTTTCTGCATTAAGCCAAGATCTATCTGACATCAACAATGATATCATCCCTTGTTCGACTTCCTTTTCTGAATCTGGCCTGAACCATTGACCACTCTGTCAATGTGCTGCTGCAATGCCTAAGATAATAATCTTAATGTTTTTCATTTCATTTTTGAGGACTTCCAACTTTCCAGTTTATACTTCAGGCATCCCTTATTCTGATTGTTAATGGGTGTTGGCATCTGTTTCTTCAACTAAAGAAGGTTTTTTAAACAACTGTTTCTTCATCAAATTAAGGTCCTCAAGCCTTTACTCTATCTGCACTACTATGGGTAACTCTATTTTGACAAGAAAGTTCTCAATCATATTTTGAGTGACTTCTACCCTAAGGATCTCATCTTTTCATGCTATATATCACAGTTTTCCATTGTTATTCATAAGACTTTCAGTGGCTAATCCCTCAGACAGTCCATGACTTCTTTGTTGTCTGTTCTTTATTTGGAAGTGCTACTGTTCTTTATTTTTTCACCTTGGATGACCCTGCTGATATTTGAAATACTGATGACATAGTTTCCAGCATCACAATAGCAAGCAAGTCACCACAATAAGACAAACTGACAAAGGTGCCATGTAGGCTGCTACATTTATTCCTACTTTTGTAGTCTTTATAGTTTTACATTTAGGTCTTTGACCCACCTGGAGAGAGTTTTTGCATAAAGTGTGAGATAATAATCCCGTTGCATTTCTCTTCAAATGGATATTCAGTTTTTCTAGAACCCTTTCTTAAAGAGGCCATCTCTTCCCCATTTAATGAATTTCATCCCATTTTTCTCACTTCTGGTCCACTGACATATGCCTATCATTGTATCAGTATCAAGAAGTATCAACTACTGTAGATGTATATTAAGTTTAAGGATTATAAATTATGAGACCTCCTACTTTGTTATTCATTAGTAGCGTTTTCTTATCTG